>ML777936.1:134199-145191 GCA_009831015.1 Picea engelmannii | reverse complement strand
ATTAGTCTGTAACACAAACTCATACATTTCTATGCATTATCATCATGTAATTGCATACTATCATCATTTCAATTTGGTATCCCTGTACTGATAAATTAACATCAAAGTTTTCCAATTAGAAATAGATCTCATAATATCCCATACTTCAATTTCGACACCCATTCACACGATTATCATTTACCCAAAATAGATTGCATCATATCCAACATCATCTTAATAGCATTTAAACATTCATTAAATTCACATTCTCGCAATATGTCACATCATATACATCATCATCAATAACATTTAAAAATTCGTAAAGTTTACATTCACGTAGTATATCGCATCATATACATCATCATCAATAACATTTGAACATTCGTAAAATTTACATTCACGTAGTAGATCGCATCATATACATCATCATCAATAACATTTTAACATTCATAAAAGTTCATAAATTTAATGTTTAAGTGTATCACTTAATAGTTTCATTGTGTCTAGAAAATAAAGTATATAGGCCTCAGGTAATCTTGGTTGTCTAAGTCAAAAGGTGGTGTTACATACACCCCAACTTCGAGAAACATGTTCTCGAGGTGGTCAAAATAGTGAGGGATAGTCTCGTCGTAATGTCTCAGCATCTTCCCAAGTAGAAGATCCTAGACTATACTTGTCCCACTGGACCTTAACTTGGTCTACTAGACGGTTCCCAAGTTGTCGTACTCTATGGTCTAATATGCGTAACGGTTCTACCATGAGGGTTCCCACATCCGATACCTACAATTCCTTCCAATTTAGTTTATGTGATTCATCAACAACATAATGATGTAAAACAGATACATGAAATACATTATGAGTTTTATGCAAGTGGGGTGGCAGTATGAGATGATATGCAATGGGTCCAATTTTCTCTTGGATCCAGAATGGTCCTATAAACCGAGGTGACAATTTTGCCCCCTTCCCGAATCATATGGTACTCTTATTAGTCCCGATGCGAATGAAAATTTGGTCTCCCACTTCATAACTTCGGTCAGTCCTGTGTGCATCCGCATAACTTTTCTGCCTATCCTGTGCTTCCTTTAGTCTCTGCCTAATCTGAATCACATGTTCCTCCATTTCTTGAATCAATTCTGACCCAACTGTTACTCGGTCTTCTAGTCTATCCCAACTCAATGGCGTTCTGCATGGCCTCCCATACAAAGCTTCATAGGGTGGCATTCTGATGGAGCTATGATAACTTTTATTGTAGGCAAACTATACCAAAGGTAGGTACTTCTCCCACTGGGTTTGATTATCCATTACATACATCCTAAGCATGTCTTCCATGACTTGATTTACTCTCTTAGTCTGCCCATCTATTTCAGGATGATAAGCTGTGCTTAAGTTCAACTGAGTCCCCAATGCTGACTGTAAACTTGTCCAAAACCTATAAGTGAATCTAGAGTCCCTATCTGAGATGATCTTCTTAGGTATCCCATGCAAACGGATGACCTCGCTTACAAACATACGTGCCACATCAGTGACATCGTAAGTGTCTCTAACTGGAATAAAATGAGCACTCTTGGTCAACTTATACACTATCACAAGAATGACATTGTGTCTATGAGATGTGAGCGGCAACCCCACAACAAAATACATAGAGATGACTTCCTGACGCAGACACACCCTCACTGGCGCGTCCGCTTCTCTAGGTACTTCTTTCCTCTCGGCCCGAAGAGCGTCAATGCTCCTCTAATCCCCTATCGGGAATTCTTCACCCACAACAACTCCTTAATGATCTCCCTTATCGATTGGCAAATCGGAATTCACGATTTTGCGAATCCTAAGGTCGCGTGCTTCGTGCTTTACGATCCCCCAAAACCTGATGCGAATTAGCGTTGACTCCTCCCCCTGCTATCGGAATTCTCCCTATCGGGAAATCGCCACTCATGACATCAACAAATTGAAGCTCCAACCTCTGAATCTCGATGTGCCGATTCACCAATACACCTATGGACTTGAGTGCTCGACCTTCTATCCTTCTGTCGGGATTTCGGAACTCGCGGGATCGCGAGTCTTGGTGTCGATGGACTCGGGACTTGCCTTTTCCCGATCCCCGATACGATGCCACCTGTACTCCACTAGCTCCCATGGTCCCACACTACCATGCCACTATCAGGATATCGTAGATCGCGTATCCAACATGAAAGCGTTCTCTGTCGTCGAGGACCCTGATTCCTCGAACCCCGATCTTTGAGATCTCTTGACACGCATCCCACATGATCGAAGGTTCTGCTCCTATCGAGATATCGTGGGTCGCGATATCGCCACTTCCGTTTTAACAACTTTGTGCTTCAACTTCGCGACATGCCGATATGAGATTTCACGTGCGATATGAAGGTCCCTATGACTTGGAATTGACGGCTCTACTCCCTCTTGAGCTTTGACCCTCCTCACACTTGTGCAGGTAACACAATTTTTTTTACGAAGTGCCTCCCTATTGAGAATCGTCCACCTGCTCTCTTTCTAACTGGCGATGCTTCCTTTTGTCTGCTCGCACGACTTAGCTCCACTGCTCTTCCACGAGTTTGAGGACCTACCCCTCCTGAGATTTTCTTTGCCCTTAAGTCCTCGCCAAGAATTCCCTTGCTCGCGCTCCTTGCGGCAAATCTTCAGCAACGTCTAAGTGTTGAAGCTTTTGACCCCGCGCACTCCTGCAACGACAGTCCTTAATCCCTTTGCTCAGAATTGCAACTCTGAGACTTTGTTTGGCCTGTGCACTCCTTGCACGACACTGTATCTATGCACTTCTAAGATGAATGAGAACAGTGGTTAACTTTAATTGAACCTTTCTGTCGACGCACTCCTTGCGGACAATTCAACTGCACTCCTTGCAGGAATCTCTTGTTTCAATTAGAGAAACAATTGAAACTCATTCACATTCCTTCTGAGACTTCTATTCAACCATGAAATCACATACACAACATATAAAAGCAAGTGTATAACAGAAAGAAAACATTCATGAGCATAACATCATAAATACACAGAGAAACAACACAAACCATGAGATTGAATCAGCTCTTTCTATAAATTCAATGTTTGTACATGGGTGTTCTTTTTACAATTCTTTGCCTGCTCTTCTTTTTCTAAATGTTGTAGCTAATGTTACAATGTACAAAGGAGGGTGTCTATATCCATTTTCCCTCTTGGATTCTAAAGCTATCAAATCTACAATTAAAATCTACCTACCAACATTAACTAAAATAAATGTCATCTATCTACCTAAGGACGAGAGATTAAAGGCTCAAGGTCTATTACAATGTACAATTGCGCCCTCTCTTAAATGAATCATTCAAGATCGCGCAACAAAGTCCAAAGTATTTCCAAAATATGGGTTAGTTTGTCCAGCTAGTCTCCGCTTGATGTGTTGGCTCGCATGACGTGGGCGATGCTCTTTCATCATACTCCCCCGCTTGAAAAATTTCATGGGCTCTTGTCCATGAGCTCCTGCACGGTCTACCCATGCTTCTGTATCATTGCTTCAGTTTCCCAGCTGGCATCCTCCACTGGGTGGTTTTTCCATTTGACCAGGTACTCATAGTATTCTTTTCTTCTGGTCTTCTTTCCCACTCTTTTGTCCAGTATACGCTCCATCTGTGGCTTCTCTGCAATCGGCATCTTCTTCCGCCACTGGATTTCTGGATGCTCATCATTTCCAGCCTCTGCTTCTCCAGCCTTGTATGGGTATAAATCCGAAACATTAAATATCGGAGATATCCTGATGCCATCCGACAACTCAATTTCATATGCGTTTTCTCCAAATTTCTTCAGGACTCTGCATGGCCTGATTTTCTTCATTTTGAGCTTGTTGTATGTTCCCCTCGGGAACCTCTCCTTCCTCAAGTGTGCCAGAATGAGATCGCCAACTTTGAACTGAAGTTGTCTCCGATGCTGATCTGCTCTGCGCTTATATTCTTGATTTGAATCAATCAGTCGCTGCTTCACCTTACTGTGAAGTTCCTTCAATGCCTCTGCAAACTCCTCTGCACTAGCGCTGCTAGTAGTAGTTTGTTCTGACTCCCTGAGTTCATAAACTCCTCTCGGCTATGTTCCATACACAATATGGAATGGACTTCAGCATGTACTCTGATTCACTGAATCATTGTATGCGAACTCTGCCTGTGGTAACATGCTATCCTAGCTGTTATGGTGCTCTGTCACCAAGCTTCTCAACAAATCTCCCAGACTTATGTTCACCACTTCTATTTGTCCATCTGTCTGTGGATGATAAGTAGAACTAAATGTCAAGTTAGTTCCTAGCTTCTTCCATAGCATCCTCCAAAAATGCCCTATGAATTTTGTATCCCTGTCCGATACAATGCTTCTCGACAATCCATGAAGTCTAACAATCTCTTTGAAAAACAGATTTGCAATGTGCATTGCATCGCTGGTCTTCTGGCATGGAATGAAGTGTGCCATTTTTGAAAACCTGTCTACTACCACAAAGATACAATCAACACCTCTTTGTGTTCTCAGTAGACCTAATACAAAATCCATGCTTATCGCCTCCCATGGTCTCTCTGGTATGGGTAATGGCTGATAAAATCCTGCATTCTGCTTTCTCCCTTTCGAATGCTGACAAATTCAACATCTGTCAAAAAATCTCTTGACATCTTCTCGCACTCCTGGCCAAAAATATGATTCGCTCAACTTCGTGAATGTTTTGTCTTGGCGAAAATGACCTGCCAAGCCTCCACTGTGCTTTTCTTTTATCAATTTCTCCCTCATGGAGCAATTCGGAATACACAATTGATTGTCTCTGAACAACAATCCCTCCTGGATCATATAATCTATCCAAGGGCTCCGATCTCTGAGAAATGGACTCTCAGTTGCTTCATATGCTTCTCTGAAATCTGCATCTCCTGCATACATGTCCCTCAGATTCTCAAAACCCAAAGTTTTGACTCGAAACTCCTGCAGCAATAAACATTTTCTTCTCAAAGAATTAGCCACTTTGTTAGCAGTTCCTAAAATGTGTTTAATTACAAATGTGAAATTCTGCATATACTCTACCCATTTTGCATGTTTCTGGTTCAACTTCTCCTGTTGACTCACAAACTGCAATGCATGATTATCACTATACAGAACAAATTCCTTTGGGATCAAGTAATGCCTCCACTTCTTCAAAGTCTGTATGATTGCATAAAAATCCTTATCATACGTGGAGTATTTCAGCTTGGCTTCATCCAGCTTCTCACTGAAATAGGCAACTGGTCTGTCTTCCTGGCTTAAGACCGCTCCTATGGCATACCCACTAGCATCACATTTCACCTGAAATGTCTTCTGGAAATCCGTCAACACTAGAATTGGTTGCTCTTTGATCTTTCGCTTCAACAAATTGAAGCTCTTCTCAGCCTCGGCTGTCCAATGGAAAGTCTTATGTCGCTTCTGCACCGTATCCATCATCGTTGTGCTAATTCCACTGAAATTCCTGATGAACTTTCGGTAGAAACTAGACAAACCATGGAAACTTCTCACCTCGAAAAGATTTCTTGGTGATGGCCAATTATTGATCACTTCCACCTTACTTGGATCCATTTTCAATTCATTCATCGAAATCACAAAACCCAAATAAATGAGCTCTGTCTTCATGAATGAATATTTCTTCATATTAATCAACAACTTCTCTTGCTGTAGTTTCCTCATCACAATGGCCAAATGTTTCAAATGTTCAGCCTTTGTCTTACTAAAAATCAGTATATCATCCAGATATATGACAACAAACTTCCCAATGAATTCCCGCAGGACTTCATTCATCAGCCTCATGAATGTGCTCGGCGCATTTGTCAAACCAAATGGCATGACCAGCCATTCGTACAAACCTTCATTTGTTTTGAATGTTGTCTTCCATTCATCGCCTTCCCTCATGTGAATCTGGTGATATCTTCTCTTCAGATCAATCTTTGAAAAATAATTTTCCCCGCTCAGACAATCCATCAAATCATCCATTCTCGATAGTGGAAATCTATACCTGATGGTAATTTTGTTGATCTCTCTTGAGTCAGTGCACATTCTCCAGCCTCCATCTTTCTTCGAACTAAGCACTGTTGGAATAGCACACGGACTCAGGCTTTCTCTGACTAATCCTTTGTCCAACAATTTCTCGACCTGGTTCTTTACTTCCTCATTTTCCTGTGGCATCAATCTGTATGCAGCCTTATTCGGTAAATTGGCTGCTGGTATGAGATCAATGTGATGACTCACACTCCTCATTGGTGGCAACGAATGAGGTAATTCGTCCACTATGATATCAGCAAACTCTCCCAGCAGTTCCTGAATCTCATCTGGTAGCTCATCCACTCTTGTGCTAGTCAGGACAATCCTCGGTTTCCTGACCACAAAGAATTGTGGATCTTCTTTCTTCTCCATCTCTGTAAGAAGTTCCTTCCCACTCATGAGAAGTATTGTGTTTCTTACTTCGGGTTTCACCTCCTTATCTTTTATTGGAAGCAACCTATGTGTACTCCCATCCTTCTCCAAAGTGTATGTGTTCATCCTCCCGTCATGAACCACATTTCTTTCATATTGCCATGCTCTACCCAGCAACAAATGACATACATCCATGGGAATAACATCACACATAATTTTATCATTATATCCCCCCATCTTAAATTCAACTAAACACTGTTTAGTGACACTCACCTGATGTCCTTTCTGCAGCCATGAAACTTTGTATGGACTCGGGTGATCAGTTGTCTCCAACACCAGCTTTTCCACCATCTCGGTTGAAATGAGATTTTCTGTGCTACCACTATCCACAATGACCTTGCATTTTTGGTCCTTGGTCTTGCATGTGGTTCTGAAAAGTCTGGTCCTCTGGGCTGTGTCCTCCACTTCCTTCTCGGGTGTTAAGAGAACTTTGTGCACCATCAGTGACCTTCCACCTCCTGTGTCCTCATTCTCAACCTCACGCCTCTACGCTTCAGTGATGTGAGCTTCTCCACTATCTTTCTTTTTCTCTGGACACTCGAATGACTTGTGCCCATTTTTCCCACACGTGAAACATGTGATTATTCCACCTCGGCCTCTGCCTCGACCTCTAGTACGAGGAAGAGTGTTTGCATCAGCATAATCTCCTCGCTGATCATTTTTCTGTCCTTTCTACTCAACATATGGCCCTCTCTATTCACTGTATGGACCTTTCTGTGAGGTACCACCTCTCTCTACTCTAACCTGAGGTTTCTTCCATTCCTCCTTGGGCTTCTGATACTTATCTTGGGCAACCACCTTGCCTCTGGGATGACTCCTGCCTCGCCCTCGCTGACCTTGCTTACAGCTCAGCTTCTCTTCTGCTTTTAGAGCCATCTGATAAGCATCCTCAACTGTTCGGATGGTTACCATGCTCAATTCATCCTGAATGTCGTATCTCAGACCACTTAGATAGCTGGCAACCTTCTCATCATCGCTCTCCCGATGACCTGCCCTGATATTGAGCTTATAAAATTCTTCAGTGTACTCTTTTACCGTCATTAGCTTTTGTCTCAGGTTCTGCATTCTCCTGAACAGTGAAATTTGGTAATCCCTTGGGATGAACTTCGCTTTCATCTTCGCAATCATTCAATCCCAGCTTTTAATCTTCTGCTTGCCTTTGGAATGTCTATCTTCTTTTAGTTCGTCCCACCATAAGGTTGTATGTCCCTTCAATTAGGTGACAGCATGTCTAACCTTTTTATCCTCTTCGATGTCTTCATAATCGAAGTAGGCTTCAAGAGCACGAATCCAATCCAATAGCTCTTATGCATCCAGACTTCCTTCATAAGCTGAAATGTCCATTTTTGTCTTTGAAATCATCCTGGAAATGGCTTTGATCAATCACTCGGTTGAAGCATCTTCTGCTGTAACCTCTTCTTCATGTCCAGCTTCCTCTTCAACTTCAGAATTGCTAAGATCCCCTGCCCCAACTCCATGTCTCTGAGTTGTCTCCATCTCCTTGAGTCTTGCTCGGAGATCTCGCATTTGCCTCTCCATTTCTGGATTTCCTGCTGGCCTACCTCTTCTTCTCACCTCCCTGTCTTCTGGGTCGGGTGACTGTATTTCTCTTCTGGGTGGCATGATGTATTTACTCCTTCTCCTTCTTTGCTACAGAAAGCAAAGGTATTCCCACTCTGATACCACTCTGATGTAGCCGCACCCTCACTGGCACGTCCTCTTCTCCAGGACCTTCTTTCCTCTCGGCCCGAAGAGCGTCAATGCTCCTCTAATCCCCTATCCGGAATTCTTCACCCACAACAATTCCTTAATGATCTCTCTTATCGATCGGGAAATCAGAATTCACGATTTCGCGAATCCTGAGGTCGCGTGTTTTGTTCTTTACGATCCCCTGAAACCCGATGCGAGTCAGCATTGACTCCTCCCCCTGCTATCGGACGTCTCCCTATCGGGAAATCGCCACTCGCGACATCAACAACTTGAAGCTCCAATCTCCGAATCCCGATGTGTCGATTCGCCGATACACCTATGGACTTGACTGCTCCACCTTCTATCCTTCTGTCGGTATTTCAAAACTCGTGGGATCGCGAGTCCTGATGTCGATGGACTCGGGACTTTCCTTTTCCCGATCCCCGATACGATGCCACCTGTACTCCACTAGCTCCCATGGTCCCACACTACCACGTCACTGTCGGGATATCGTAGATCATGAATCGAACATGCAAGTGTTCTCTATCGTCGAGGACCCTGATTCCTCAAACCTCGATCTTTGAGATCTCTTGACATGCATCCCACACGATCGACGTTTCTGCTCCTATCGGGATATCGTGGGTCACAATATCGCCACTTCCGTTTTAACAACTTTGTGCTTCAACTTCACGACATGCCGATACGAGATGTCACGTGCGATCTGATGGTCCCTATGACTTGGAATCGACGGCTCTACTCCCTCCTGAGATTCGAACCTCCTCACACTTGCGCAGGTAACACAAATTTTTTTATGAAGTGCCTCCCTATTGAGACTCGTCCACCTGCTCTCTTGCTAACCAACAATGCTTCCCTTTTGTCTGCTCGCGCGACTTAGCTCCACTGCTCTTCCATGAATTTGAGGACCTACCCCTCCTAAGCTTTGCTTCTCCCTTAAGTCCTCGCCAAGAATTCCCTTGCTCGCGCTCCTTGCGGAAAATCTTCAGCAACGTCTAAGTGTTGAAGCTTTTGACCCCGCGCACTCCTGCAGCGGCAGTCCTTAATCCCTTTGCTTAGAATCGCAACTCTGAGACTTTGTTTGGCCTACGCACTCCTTGAACGACACTGTATCTCTTCACTTATGAGATGAATGAGAATAGTGGTTAACTTTAATCGAACCTTTCTCTCGACGCACTCCTTGCGGACAATTCAACTGCACTCCTTGCAGGAATCTCTCGGTTCAATTAGAGAAACAATTGAAAATCATTCACATTCCTTCTCAGACTTCTATTCAACCATGAAATCACATACACAACATATAAAAGCAAGTGTATAACAAAAAGAAAACATTCATGAGCATAAAATCATAAATACATAGAGAAACAACACAAACCATGAGATTGAATCAACTCTTTCTATAAATTCAATGTCTGTACATGGGTGTTCTTCTTACAATTCTCTGCCTACTCTTCTCTTTTTGAATGTTGTAGCTAATGTTACAATGTACAAAGGAGGGTGTCTATATCCGTTTTCTCTCTTGGATTCTAAAGCTATCAAATCTATAATTAAAATCTACCTACCAGCATTAACTAAAATAAATTTCTTCTATCTACCTAAGGACGAGAGCTTAAAGGATCAAGGTCCGTTACAATGTACAAGTGCACCCTCTCTTAAATGACTCATTCAATATCATGCAACAAAGTCCAAAGTATTTCCAAAATCTGGGTTGGTTTGTCCAGCTGGTCTCCGCTTGATGTGTTGGCTCGCATGACGTGGGAGATGCTCCTGCATCACTTCCCATTTGGACATAGGAACATCATGTGGTTGTAGGAGGCCTGTCGAGTGATGGTGGTCGGCTTTCACCTATTGACACTCTATGCATTTGGCAACGAAATGGACTACATCGTGCTTCATGCCTACCCAAAAGAAGAGCTTCCTCATATCTACGTACATCTTCTTCACACCCGGATGCACACAATAAAGTGCTCTATGGGCTTCCTTCAGTATGCTGCTTTGAATATCCCCATTCTCTGGGATGTACATCCTTCCTTGATATCTTAACAGTCCATCTGTTTCCAGACTATATCCTTCATACTTTGGGTCTAACTGCCTCCTGCTTTGGAGGTTTGAAGTAACCTTTAAATACCAATTGTCTCCTGGGAGTTGTGTCAACACATGTTCCTTCAGATTGACCTTTAAGGTTACCAAGGATAAGATACGTGGTCTCCTACTCAAGGAATCTGAAACCACATTTTCCTTTCCCTTGATGTACGAAATACCAAAATTGTACTCACTCATAAACTCACTCCATCGCCTTTGCCTGGCATTCAGATCTCTTTGAGTGAAGAGATGTTTTAAACTTTGATGGTCCATTTTGAGCTCAAAGTTTCGCCCAACAAGATAGTGCCTCCAAAGTTTCAGAGCTAGCATTACAGCTGCTAACTCTAAATCATGAGTCGCGTATAGCTCCTCATGTTTCTTCAACTTCCTTGATGCATAAGATATCACTCCTCCATCCTACATTAGCACGGCTCCCAACCCTTGCTTCGAGGCATCTGTGCAGACCGTGAAGTCCTTCTCCATATCTGGCACTCGTAGAATTGGCGCACTTGTTAGTAACCTCTTAAGCTCAATGAATGCACTATCACACTGTTCTGTCCATTCATACCTGACCCCCTTGCATTGCAAGGTGGTGATGGGTTTCGCTATTTTTTAGAATCCTTCTACAAATATCCGGTAATAACCCGCTAGCCCCATGAAGCTTCTCACCTCATGGGCATTTTTCGGCACTGGCCACTCCATAATGGCCTTTACCTTTTCTGGGTCCACAGAGATTCCTTCGCTGGAAATGATATG
>ML777936.1:104430-128443 GCA_009831015.1 Picea engelmannii | reverse complement strand
ATACTTTATTATCCTCCTTTTATTTATTTACCTTATTAATTAATGAGTTAATTAATACTTAAATTAATCATTGACAATCATGAATAACTAATTAATAATAATTAATTAGTTAATGTTATTTTAAGAAATAATTATGGTTTAGCAAATCTTTTAGGACAGTTATATTATTAAATTAATTATAATTAATTATCATATACACCTATTTAAGCAGGGTCGTTACACTGGACCATCAAATTTGATAGCTACAACGTCGAACAATAGATTAGGTCAAGGTACAATGGGACAACTATAGTCCGCACTCGGTGACCTGGGATGATGCATATGATATGCGCCAACAGTTTCCATTTCTATTTGATATATAGACTTATGATACTTTGATACACTTTATTTTAGCACTTATATATTGTGAAACTTTGGGATGAAGTTTAAACCAAGAGGGGATGTATGTGACATCCTTCTCTTGTGTGCATTGAGTGAATGTATTCTTTGAGGACACTTGCTTGCAAGTGATATGGGTTATTATATATGTTGGTCATTTTGATTATGATTATGAGATATTATGGATTTGATGATATTTTTTTGGTTGTATTTACATAGACATGTGTTATTGACTGGGTTCTCCTGAGTGTGTAGGAATTTGGACCTCGAGGATTTAGAGGCATCGATGAAACCACTTGGACTTCGATCAATTCAGGGAGTAGACTATTGGGTTTGAATGTTGTTGATGTTACATATGAAAATATGATTAGATGTTATGATGATTGATTATTACTGCTGAAATGATTCGCTGATGGATGCAGGCTTACGATAGCTTGCTGACCAGACTCACATATGGAATAGAGGGGTCACGTACAACAACCAAAGACATTGAGGGAGAGGTGTGGTAGCATCCCTGCCACAACCTACTAGCACTCCCTCCGTGGCTCAAACTGTAGCTTAATGATTACCTAGTTCGAGAAAACCCACGATGTCGTGAGGGCAGACTGTGACAATGTCTCACGATAATTCTAAGGGGCAAGAAATAAGGCATGGGCCTTTTTCCTTAGAGTCCCTTAGTCTCCCACAGGATCACCTAGCGGAGTATTGACTCTAGGGGTTTGACGTCTACCAAATTCAGTCAAGAGGTGAGTGGCACCCTTGGATCATGTATTTCATCTTGAAGGGCATGCCACGCAAAGAAAATAGAAAGAGGCAAGTGTCACCCTTGGAGAACGTAGTGCATCTTGAAGCGAATGTCGTGCAAAGAAAACAAAAAGAGGCGAGTGGAACCCTTGAAGCACATAGTTCTTCTTGAATGGCACGTCACGCAAATAAAACAGAAAGAGGCGACTCGCACCCTTGGAGCACGTAGTGCGTCCTGAAGGGAACGTCGTGATTTTAAATCGTAAGTGAATAAACCTAGTGCCTACAAAATTGTGCCTCCTTGGGACCTAGTCAGCCTTAAAATGAATGATATGATAAGTAAAGTTTAAAAATGAATTTTCCCTTAAAAATGTCACCCAACCTAGTGAATTTAAAACCTAGGTCTAAGCAGAACCTATGAACAAAACAAGTAGACATATAACAAGAAGGGGGTAAAGAAATTCAAACTTTAATTATTAAAGTAAAAAATCTAATGAAGGAATAAATTTTAAAAAAAGGGGTAATGGTTGTTTTTATCTACATTTGCTAATTTAATTTTTAGTTAAAAAGAAAAGAGGGTAAATGGTTGTTTTATCTACATTTGCTAAATTAATTTTTTGTTAAAAAGAAAAGAGGGTAAATGGTTATTTTAACGACACTTGCTAAATTGATTTTTAGTTAAATAGGAAAAAAGGGGAAACTTAAAAGAAAAAGGAAATTTAAGGAAAAAGGGAAACTTAAAGAAAATGGGAGACTTAAAGAAAAAGATGAATGTCTAACTTAGTAAGGAATCTAGCCTTTGGGACTTTCTATTTATGAACTCAACTAGTAATTAAGTAAGGCATAAGTCTTTTAAGAATTGTAAGGGAATATTGGGACACCGATGAACATTTTTAGGAATTCTCTTGGTGGGTGAGGGAAATAGGAATAGTTAATTAATTAATAAAATTGATTTTCTGGTGCAACTAGGGGATCGAGCAACATGTGTATAGGGGAGGTTTTTTGAAATTAATTAAATGAAAAATGAATTTAATGAGAATTTGGGAAACTATTTACTTGAAAAATATATAAAAAGGATGGACGAGGAGGAGTATGGATCTCATCTTTTTGCGTAACATTACACTGCTGAAATTTTATCTTGACTGAACTTTCTCTTGTGGGAGTTGGGATAGCCAGCTCGAGTAACGAGTGGTAGCTCGACCTTGCGAGGCAAGTTGGGTGCTAGCATTCTTTGGTATTGTGTGTGTGGACCATTTGCGGCTCAGGGGGCTTGTGGGGAGAAGAATACCCCTAGCATTGGTTGGGAGGTACCAATGAGGTCACATCAGTCGACAAGCGGAAGTTGGACAGAGCACGTAGAGGACAACAACTCAGATCTTTCTCTTTTGGCTACGGTACGCATGTGTATATTTTTATTGAATGGTAGTTTAAATATTGATCCTGTGCCTTCAGTAATATACTTCTACTGTGTTAAAAGTTACGTTTTATTTAGCGAACACTATCTAGTGACTTCATTTTTATCCTTCAACAAATTGTCTTGATAAGCACAATGTTTTATGATCAGAGAACCTAAAGTCATCCCAACCTTATGCTTGTTGTTTTTTTTGAATTGATTTCCATGGCGAACCCAAACTCTGATTGCAATAACCTCTCTGTGTTTTTTTTTATTGGTTTAATATGAAGAAAAATTATGTTTTTATCTTTTGTCCATTATCCTTCAGTTATTAGTCTGTGTCTAAGAAGTTGGCCAATAGCCTAATCGACTGACTTCACTCTTGTGTTTAAGACTGATATTTAAATTCCCTACTTTCCTGTGAATGGATAATGAGTGAAGGATAATTTTTGCCCAGCTATCTATCCCTTACTTATCTCTGTGTTTGAACGATAAATATTTGTGCTTGAATGATACATCTATGCGTCTTCTTGAATGATAAATCTTTGCTCTTGAATGATAAATCCTTTTTTTTTGAATGATTGTCTCCCGCAAGATCACCTGGTGGAGTATTCACTCCAGGGGTTTGACGTCTACCAAATTCAGTCAAGAGGAGAGTAAAATGAATGATATGCTAAGTAACGTTTGAAAACAAATTTTCCCTAAAAAATGTCGCCCAACCTAGTGAATTTAAAACCTAGGTCTAAGCAGAACCTCTGAACAAAAGAACTAGACATATGACAAGAAGGGGGTAAATAAATTCAAACTTTAATTATTAAAGTAAAAATTCTAATGAAGGATTAAATTTTTAAAAAAGGGGTAATGGTTGTTTTTACTTACATTTTCTAATTTAATTTTTAGTTAAAAAGAAAAGAGGGTAAATTGTTGTTTTTATCTACATTTGCTAAATTAATTTTTAGTTAAAAATAAAAGAGGGTAAATGGTTATTTTATCAACACTTGCTAAATTGATTTTTAGTTAAATAGAAAAAGGGGGAAACTTAAAAGAAAAAGGAAACTTAAGGAAAAAGGAAAACTTAAATAAAAGGGGAGACTTAAAGAAAAAGATGAATGTCTAACTTAGTAAGGAATATAGCCTTTGGGACTTTCTATTTATGAACTCAACTAGTAATTAAGTAAGGCATTACTCATTTAAGAATTGTAAGGGAATATTGGGACACCGAGGAGCGTTTTTAGGAATTCTCTTGGTGGGTGAGGGAAATAGGAATAATTAATTAATTAATAAAATTAATTTTCTAGTGCAACTAGGGGATTGGACGACATGTGTACGTGGGAGGTTTTTTTAAATTAATTAAATGAAAAAAGAATTTAATGAGAATTTGGGAAACTAATTACTCGAAAAATCTATAAAAAGGATGGAGGAGGAGGAGGAGGAGTATCGATCTCATCTTTTTGGGTAACGTTACACTGCTGAAATTTTATCTTGAATGAACTTTCTCTTGTGGGAGTTGGGATACTCAGCTCGGGTAACGAGTGGTAGCTTGAACTTGCGAGGTGAGCTAGGTGCTAGAATTCTTTGGTATTGTGTGTGTGGTCCCTTTACAACTCGGGGGGCTCATAGGGAAGAAGAGTACCCCTAGCGTTGGCTGAGAGGTACCGGTGAGGTCACATCGGTTGGCAAGCGGGAGATGGACAGAGCCCACACAGGACAACGACTTGGAGCTTTCACTTTTGGCTATGGTACGCATGTGTATATTTGTAATGAATGGTAGTTTAAATATTTTTCCTACACCTTCAGTAATATACCTCTGCTATGTTAAAGTTTATGTTTTATTCAGCGAACACTATCCAATGATTTCATTTTTATTCTTCAACAACTGGCCTGATGAGCCCAACATTTTATGATCATAGAACTTAAATTCATCCCAACCTTATGCTCGCTATTTTATTTTAATTTATTTCCATGATGAACCCAAACTCTGATTGCAATGACCTCTCTCTGTTCTTTTTTATTAGTTTAATACGAAGAAAAAATGTATTTTTATATTTTGTCTCTTATCCTTAAGTTATTAGTTTGTGCATGAGAAGTTGGCCAGGAGCCTAATCGACTGTCTTCACTTTGGTGTTTAAGACTAAGATTTAAATTCCCTTCTTTCTTGTGCATGAATAATGAGTGAAGGGTAATTTTCGCCCAACTATCTATCCCTTACTTATCTCTGCATTTGAACGATAAATATCTGTGCTTGAATGATACATGTCTATGTTTTTCCTTAATGATAAATCTCTGTTCTTGAATGATACATCCCTTGGTTTTGAATGATTAGTCTCCCACAAGATCACCCAATGGAGTATTAACTCCAGGGGTTTGACGTCTACCAAATTCAGTGAAGAGGCAAGTGGCACCCTTGGAGCACATAGTGCATCTTGAAGGGAATGTTGTGGAAAGAAACCAAAAAGAGGCAAGTGCCATCCTTGGAGCATGTAGTGTTTCTTGAAGGGAACATCATGCAAAGAAAATAGAAAAAGGTGAGTGGCACCCTTTTAGCATGTAGTGTGTCTTGAAATGCATGTCGCGCAAAGAAAATAGAAAGAGGCGAGTGACACATCGCGATTTTAACTGGTAAGTGAATAAACATAGTGCCTAGAAAATTGTGCCTCCTTAGGACGTAGTTGGCCTTAAAATGAATTATATGATAAGTAAAGTTTTAAAAAATAAAATCCGTTAAAAATGTTTCCCAGCCTAGTGAATTTAAAACCTAGGTCTAGGAAGAACCTCTGAACAAAATAATTAGACATATAACAAGAAGGGGGAAAAGAAATTCAAACTTTAATTATTAAAGTAAACATTCTAATGAGGGATTAAATTTAAAAAAAAGGGGGTAGTGGTTGTTTTTATCTACATTTGTTAATTTAATTTTTAGTTAAAAAGAAAAGAGGGTAAATGGTTGTTTTTATCTACATTTGCTAAATTATTTTTTAGTTAAAAAGAAAAGAGGGTAAACGGTTATTTTATCGACACTTGCTAAATCAGTTTTTAGTTAAATAGGAAAAAGGGAGAAACTTAAAAGAAAAATGAAACTTAAGGAAAAAGGGAAACTTAAATAAAATGGGTTACTTGAAGAAAAAGTTGAATGTCTAACTTAGTAAGGAATCTAGGCTTTGGGACTTTCTATTTATGAACTCAACTAGTAATTAAGGTGTAAGTCATTTAAGAATTGTAAGGGAATATTGGGACATCGATGAACGTTTTTAGGAATGCTCTAGGTGGGTGAGGGAAATAGGAATAATTAATTAATTAATTAAATTCATTTTCTGGTGCAAATAGGGGATCGAGTCGCATGTGTATGGGGGAGGTTTTTTGAAATTAATTAAATGAAAAAGGAATTTAATGAGAATTTGGGAAACTAATTACTTGAAAACTTTATAAAAAGGATGGAGGAGGAGGAGTATTGATCTCATATTTTTGTGTAATGTTACGCTACTGAAATTTTATCTTGACGAACTTTCTCTTATGGGAGTTGCGATACCCAGCTCGGGTAACGAGTGGTAGCTCGACCTTGCGAGGCAAGTTGGGTGAGATAATTATTTGGTATTGTGTGTGTGTGTGTGTGTGGACCCTTTTCAGCTCGGGGGACTTAGGGGGAAGAAGAGTACCCCTAGGGTTGGTTTGGGTTGCCAGTGAGGTCACATCGGTCAGCAAGTGGGAGCTGGAAAGAGCCCGTGTAGGACAGTGACTCAAAGCTTTCTCTTTTGGCTACAGTATGCATGTGTATATTTGTATTGAATGGTAGTTTAAATATTTTTCCTACGCCTTTAGTAATATACTTCTACTATGTTAAAGTTTACGTTTTATTCAATGAACACTATCCAATGATTTTATTTTTATCCTTCAACAACTTGTCTTGACGAGCCCAACATTTTATGATCAACAAACTTAAAGTCATCCCAACCTTATGCTCACTATTTTTTTTGAATTGGTTTCCATGGAAAATCCAAACTCTGATTGAAATGACTTCTCTGCATTTTTTTTTATTGGTTTAATACGAAGAATTTTATTTTTTTTATCTCTTGTCCCTTATACTTAAGTTATTAGTCTGTTCCTAAGTAGTTGGCCAGGAGCCTAATCGACTGTCTTCACTCTGATTTTTAATACTAATATTTAAATGCCCTGCTTTCCTATGCATGGATAATGAGTGAAGGATAATTTTCGCCCAACTATCTATCCCTTACTTATCTCTATGTTTGAACGATAAATCTCTGGGCTTGAATGACACATCTTTTCATCTCATTCAATGATAAAACTCTCCACTTGAATGATACATCCCTTCGTTTTGAATGATTAGTCTCCCACAAGATCACCTAGTGGAGTATTGACTCCAGGGGTTTGACATCTACCAAATTCAATCAAGAGGCGAGTGCCACCCTTGAAGCATGTAGTGTGTCTTGAAGGACACGTCACGCAAAAAAATGGAAAGAGGCGAGTGACACCCTTGGAGCACGTAGTGCATCTTGAAGGGAACACCATGCAAAGAAAATGGAAAGAGGTGAGTGACACCCTTGGAGCACGTAGTTCGTCTTGAAGGAAATGTCGCGCAAATTAAATGGAAAGAGGCAAGTGGCACCCTTGGAGCACATAGTGTGTTCTGAAGGCCACATCGTGGTTTTAACTGGTAAGTGAATAAACCTAGAGCTTATAAAATTGTGCCTCCTTAGAACCTTGTCATATTTAAAATGAATGATATGATAAGTAAAGCTTAAAAACAAATTTTCCCTTAAAAATGTCACCTAGCGTAGTCAATTTAAAACCTAGGTCTAAGCAAAACCTCTTAACAAAATAATTATACATATAACAAGAAGGGGGTAAAGAAATTCAAACTTTAATTATTAAACTAAAAATTCTAATGAATGATTAAAATTTAAAAAAGGGGATAATGGTTATTTTTATCTACATTTGCTAATTTAATTTTTAGTTGAAGAGAAAAGAGGGTAAATGGTTGTTCTTATCTACATTTGCTAAATTAATTTTTAGTTAAAAAGAAAAGAGGGTGAATGGTTATTTTATGGACACTTGCTAAATTGAATTTTAGTTAAATAGGAATAATGGGGAAAGTTAAAAGAAAAAGGAAACTTAAGGAAAAAGGGAAAGTTAAAGAAAAGGTGAGACTTAAAGAAAAAGTTGAATGTCTAGCTTAGCAAGGAATCTAGCCTTTGAGACTTTCTATTTATGAACTCAACTAGTAATTAAGTAAGGCGTATGTCATTTAAAAATTGTAACGAAATATTGGGACATCGATGAGCGTTTCTAAGAATACTCTTGGTGGGTGAGGGAAATAGGAATAATTAATTAATTAATAAAATTGTTTTTTTGGTGCAACTAGGGGATCAAGCGACATGTGTACAGGGGAGGTTTTTCGAAATTAATTAAATGAAAAATGAATTTAATGAGAATTTGGGAAACTAATTACTCGAAAAATCTATAAAAAAAAATGGAGGAGTATGGATCTCATCATTTTGCGTAACGTTACGCTGCTGAAATTTTATCTTGATTGAACTTTCTCTTATGGGAGTTGGGATACCTGTAACAAACCTAGTTAAATAGTTGCATCAGGTTTATCCAGTATAATTAATTAAATAATTAACTGTCCTAATGTGTATTAGTTAAATAATGATTATTTAGTAATAATATTAATTAATTAATTAATTATTGTTTAATATATGTTGATTAATTAGTTAATTGATTGATTAACGCATTTAATGTTTAGGGCAAAGAATTAAATACCTAATAACTTTTAATTCATTATTATAAAACTTTACGTATGCAGGGGGATGAAGCATTGAATGGAGGGATAAGGTGGGTGGCATTAAAGGAGGGTAGGGGCCGGTGAATGGAAGAGGATATGAGGGGGAGAGGCATTCGAAAAAGGGGAATTTTGGAAATTTGGGGAAGAGGAAGCATTATTGGAGGTTAGAGACTGTATTTCCTGGTTGGTATTTTTTGGTTTTGGAAGTTTGGGTGGACTATTACAGGGGTGCACCAGGTTGCTGGGAGTTTTGGGCATGGGGGCCAGGAATCCTCACGAAATCCTGGAGCTAGGGAGCCAGACAGGCTTTGTTCCTAGCTGGCAGGGAGGAAACATTCAGTTTTGGGCAGAGTTCGGGCAGAGTAGCGGAGAGGACAAGCGAATATTGGGGAATTAACATCAGATAGAGGTATGTAAATTCATGAATTTCCTGTGCTATGTGGTTGTTAATTAAATTTACTTTCATGCTATTGATAAATTTAATTTATGCTGAATAATCAAGGATTATAAGTAAATGATGAAATTGTATAGCATATAATTTTCTTTATTCTTTATTTTAGCATGTGTTTTATAAGGCTCTGTGGGGATAGAGACCTTACACATGGTATCAGATCCCTAGTTTAAAAACTTGGACCAGGGCCTACCCACCTACCCAATTTAGGAATGGAACTGTTCCCACCTAGAAATTTAAACAACCCTAAATAATCTGTATAGGGTAAATATATATATATATATATATTGAAAGCATACCAGGGCCCTGAAACACTTAATTAGATATAAACCTGGGTGAAGCTCCATCTCCGTCCCCACCTAACCTGCAAGCCAAGCACACAATTATTTTGGTTATATATAAACAG
The DNA here is from genome assembly GCA_009831015.1 of Picea engelmannii. Taxonomy (NCBI): domain Eukaryota; kingdom Viridiplantae; phylum Streptophyta; class Pinopsida; order Pinales; family Pinaceae; genus Picea; species Picea engelmannii. Next base: position 119,271 of record ML777936.1, on the reverse strand, counting down.
ATCTATATACATATAAACAATATGCAAATTGAAAATGAAACAGTATAATGATATACAAGTGGAAAATGTTAAATCAATTTTAACACTTGCTTTTAACAAATTGGATATATATATATATATAAGAAAGTATAAATGTCACCTGAAAATATATATATATATATATATATATATATATAACCATTCCTCGAACCACACATCATTCTTGAATCAGTCCTCGAACTAGGCATCCACAATCGCACAAGACAGATGTCAGCAATGACACATCGAGATCCAAGTCAAATCCTGCGTGCCAAGATCACACCAAGCCACGAGGAGGAGGGGACCATGTCCCATGCACTACACGTAATGAAAAAAAAATATAAGTATTAACAGTATATAATATATATATATATATAACTCTATTTTCAAATGATGCATCTGTTTCTATCAAAACCTATTCAACCGACTCCAACTGAGGAGGAGGTTGCAAGTGATAGGGAGAATGTTTTGACTAAGATCAATGAAGCAATGGAAAAAGGGGAGTCAATATATGGACATTTTCCACAGTCAGTTTTGGATCTGGTTTCTGAAAAGAATTTGAGAGCTTATTGACTAAAGTACAGAGGTTATTTCTTTGCAGAAGGAATGTACCAATGAATTTCATTTGTATTCCAAGACAAATCCAACTCCCTCAGTGGAATCTGTAAAACGAGCAAAGGGATTGCTTCGAGAAGGGCTACATCCAATTTTTAAAAATGAAATTGGGACTAACGAGGCAACTGCTTTAGCTTTTTCCAAGTGCTTAAAAGAATTCAGGCTGAAGCAGATAGTTCTGGAGACTGAAGGGGAAGAAGAAAAAGAAAAACATCTTCTTGATATCGAGTTTACCTACAATGGCCATTACCCAAGTATCAAGCCACAAGCTCAAATTCACAAGGCAGTGCACAAGCATCAACAACACACCAACACACACGGGTAATTGGGTTGCCAACACACCTACATGGTAGTGCGCACCAACACCCAAGCGAACAACCACAACAAAAAATATAGCACCCAAGCGAACAACCACAACAAACAATCAATCACCCAAGAAAACAACCACAACAAACAATCCAACACCCAAGTGAACAACCACAACAAACAATCCAGCACCCTGCGAACAACCACAACAAACAATCCGCAGACCATGCGCCAAGCCACGGGAAGGAGGCGCAGGAACCATGCCTGCAACCAAGCACCAAGCACATATACCAAGTCCCGAAGCCATATTTCACGACCACTATTCAATACACAACACCAAACCAGTGCACAAACTCCAAACCAAGCCACCAAGGAGACTCCATTATCTGCTCAATTGTTCAATACGCAATACAAAGTCTAGTGCGCAGGTTAGCGCACCTACATACAACACAGGTCAAGATTCAATGCCGCGTTGAGAGAAAAACTCAACAACAGTATACCTACCTCATGTACAGAGACTATGTGCCAAGCCACGAAAGAGGATCTCATGAGGGCATAGTTGTAGCCTGCAAACCTTTGCCAAGCCATGAGAGAGGAGCCTCCAACCATTACCGTAACCCTGCCTGCACTTGTAGAGTGAGAGAGGTGGAAAAAGAGTGGAGCGTTATGAGAACAAGTGTAGGGTTAGGTTTAGGTATGGAAGGTGCTGGAGGAATCAGGGCGAGCACGTGGACTTCATGCGTGCCCTCACCTAATTAAAAGTTTTTTTTATTTTTATTTTTATTTTAGTTTTTTTATATATATTTTATTGATTTGATTTTTTTTTTCATTTAATTATTCGTTTAAATTATTTTAGATTAGAAAATTAAAAGAAAGATGGATAAATTAAAGTATTATTAGATTTAAAATTTTAATTGTTTAAATTAGTTTAAAAAAATATATATTGTGTTTAATTATGTAAATTAAACATATTTAAGTTTAAACACATTTAAATTTCTGTTTTAAAATAATTATAAGTTAATTAAAATTTATGAGGTGTCTAAGTTTAAACATATTTTAATTTGTGTTTTAAATTAATTATAAGTTAATATGATTAATCAAAAGTGGTTAATCAAAGGGAATAATTTAAATTTAGGTTTTTAAGGTTTAAAAACTAAGGTGATTAAGGTTTAAAACTAAGGTGATTAAATTAATAAGAAAAATTAAAAGTATTGTGCCCGAGGCCCAATCTCCAAGTCCACGAGCTAAGAACCAAATCCCAGTGCACAAGCACCAAGATTCAATGCATAGCCTCAGGCTCACTACATCATACAACCACAAGTCCAGAAATAATACATAACCATAGCACACAAGCGCTAAGCTCCAATTCCCAAAGGCCACTCTACAATCCTCAAGACTCACACCTGCAGCCACCGAATCACGCAATTCAACGCATATGTACAAGGTGCCAAGGAAATCCCACGAGTCAAGCATCGAAGGATAGCCTTACGCTCATTTCGTCAACATTAGGTTGGAAGTCACCTTAATTAGTTGTAAACGCAAAGTATACGGACTTAGACCAAGATAAGCGGGAGGGGGTTTCATGCACGTTAGGAAAGTAAGCTAGAGGAATTGGCGAGTATGGCACAAAGCTAACGTAGCTACCAGGAAAGGGAGTCAGTAGTTTCTTAGGCAAAGACATCAAGCTTAGATGCTTTAATCCTAACCTATCCACCTCCCCTAAACAGAGTAACGTCTGTTTACAGACAAGTAAAAAAAAAACTTACGCCTAACCCTATTTTCTAGTTTCTTAGGCAAAGACATCAAGCTTAGATGCTTTAATCCTAACCTATCCACCTCCCCTAAACAGAGTAACGTCTATTTACAGACAAGTAAAAAAAAAACTTACGCCTAACCCTGTTTTCTAGTTTAAGTTGCGTAAATGTGAAACGTCCTCGAACTCACCCAGACAACTTTGGTTGATGCAGGTTAAATCATACAGGATGGTTAGGACTCGAGGAAATTGAGGTAGAGGAGCATCATCGCAGGGACCTCCAGCGCCGCCGCCACCATCACCTGAAATAGCTCTCATACTATGCTCTTTGGAGGCCATAAATGAGACTCTAAAAGGCCATCAACCAGCAGGGATCGAAGTGGAACCCCCACCATATGGAATGGGTAATCCAGAAGCATCAAGGGATTCAGGGGGAGGACCTCCACCCAAAGACATCACTAGATAACTGTAGGAGATCAAACTTCTGGAGTTTGTTGGGGGTTGTGCCAATGAACATGCCAAGGCATGGTTGGAAGGCATGACAAGGTGTTTTTCCTTAAGAGACTATGCATCCACTTCAAAGGTGAAGATAGCGATTTTTCAGTTAAGAGACAGTGCCTTGAACTGGTGGGGAAACATGGAAAGGCAATTGCATCTTACCCCAGACACCGTATCTTGTGAACTTTTCGAGGAGAGGTTTTGAAGGAAATATCTGCCATCTTACTATGAGGAACAACAGGTAGGAGCGTTTCATGCTCTAGTACAGAGAAACAGAACCGTAGAAGAATATGAGATTAGGTTTATGGAATTGGTCAAATATGTTTCATATATGGGTAATGACTAATGACATGTAGAATGATTTGTATATGGGTTAAACCCTAAGATAAGGGCTATGGTACAATGTGGAAACCGTCCTCGGTATCAAAAGCTATGGAAAATGCATGTTATGCAGAGGAACACATGAACTTAACCAGAGGTACAAGACCGACCTTTCCACATCGTCCTGGATTCATGGGGAAGGACCCTAGGACATTTTTGAGGGGAGGGGGCTCAAGGCCACTTCCATATGGTAATAGAGTCACACCAAGGATAGTAGCCGCAGGGATTTCAATGGCAGCGAGTGCAACATCTCGTTCATCACCAATGACGTAGGCATGTACACAACCATCTTAGGGAGTATCTAGTAGGGGCAGGGGTTCCAGGGGAAGGAATTCATTTCAGAGACAGTCACATAACAGTGCGCAGGTTCAATCCCATGTTACCTATTAGGGGTGTGGAGTACCCCATTACCAGCGTGACTACCCAGAGTTACAATCAGGATTTGTGCATAGAGAAGGAAAGGCCTCGATGGGAAGAGCTAGTAGCAGCCACCAGATTTACGCAGTAGTTAATAATCGCTAGGCAGAACATCAATCTATGGTGGTGGAGTCATCAAGTATGCTAAATCATATCAATGTTAAGATTTTATTTGATTCTAGTGCAATAGATAGTTTCATTTCACCATCTGCATTAGAAAAGAGTGGGTTGGTAGTGTACGAGAACGATGACTTTAAAGAAGTCGAGATGGATTTAGGGGAAAAACAAGCGGTAGGACCTAGCCTTGATGATTGCCTAGCAAACCTGGGAGTGTGTACTACCAGGTTGAAGGTATACATCACTGCTCTTAGGACATATGACCTAATCATTGGAATGGATTGGTTAGAAGCTCATCGAGATTTGGTCGATTGTTTCGCAAAAAGGGTGCTTTGTGTTGACGATGAAGGAAGACTAGTAGAGATCTAGGTTGTATGGAGAAATGTGTCATTATGCTTTATATCAACAATGAAGGTTAAGCGATTCTTGAGGAAAGGGTGTCAACTATATGTAGTGGAAGCGGTGAATGAAAGGAAGGGACCCTCCTTGGATCAATACCTGGTATTGTTAGAATTTAAGGATGTTTTTCTGAACGAGTTACCAAGGTTACCTCCTGAGAGGGAGTTTGATTTTACTATTGAGATAAAACCTGGTGCAAAATCAATTTCCAAGACTCTGTATCGGATGACAGTGCCAGAACTTTGTGAGTTGAAAATACAGTTGAAAGAGTTACTGGACTTAGGGATAATAAGGCCCAGTGTCTCACCTTGGGGTGCACCAATAATTTTTGTAAAGAAGAAGGATGGTTCCATACTATTATGTATAGACTACAGGGACTTGAACCTTGCTACAATGAAAAATAGGTACCCAATGACGCGAATAGATGACCTCTTTGATCAGATGAAAGGAGCAATGGTATTCTCAAAGATCAATTTGCGATCAGGGTATCACCAGTTAAGGATTAAGGACGGAGATATTCCTAAAACTTCTTTTCAAACCCAGTTTGGACATTACGAGTTCATCATAGTACCTTTCGGATTGACCAATGCACCAACAATATTCATGAGCCTCATGAACGACGTATTCCGGAAGTACTTAGACCTTTTTGTACAAGTATTTCTAGATGACATCCTCATCTATTCTAGGAATGAAAGAGAACATGAGGAACACTTGCGAGTGGTGTTGTCCTACCTTAGAGAGAACAAATTGTATCGGAAGTTTTCGAAGTGTTCCTTCTTCCAGAGAGAAATCCACTATTTAGGTCATATAATTTCCGGTGAAGGAATCTCTGTGGACTGAGAAAAGTTAAAGGCCATTATGGAGTGGCCAGTGCCGAAAAATGCCCATGAGGTGAGAAGCTTCATGGGGCTAGCAGGTTATTATCAGAGATTTGTGGAAGGATTCTCAAAAATAGTGAAACCCATCACCACTTTGCAGCGCAAGGGGGTCAGGTATGAATGGACAGAAGAATGTGATAGTGAATTCATTGAGCTTAAGAGGTTACCAACTAGTGCACCAATTCTACAAGTGTCAGATATGGAAAAGGACTTCATAGTCTGCACAGATGCCTCGAAGCAAGGGTTGGGGGGCGTGCTAATGCAGTATGGAGGAGTGATAGCTTATGCATCAAGGAAGTTGAAGAAACATGAAGAGATTTATGCTACTCATGGTTTAGAGTTGTCAGCTGTAATGTTAGCTCTCAAACTTTGGAGGCACTATCTTGTGGGGCGAAACTTTGATCTCAAAACAGACCATCAAAGTTTAAAACATCTCTTCACTCAAAGGGATCTGAATCCAAAACAAAGGTGATGGAGTGAGTTTATGAGTGAGTACGATTTTGGTATTTCATACATCAAGGGAAAGGAAAATGTGGTCACAGATGCCTTGAGTAGGAGACCACGTGTATTCTCCTTGGTACCCTTAAAAGTCAATCTAAGGGAATGTGTGTTGGCACAACTCAAGGAGATAGTTGGTATTTAGAGGTTACTTCAAACCTCTAGAGTGGGAGGAAATTAGATCCAAAGTATGAAGGATATAGTCTAGAAGAAGATGGACTATTGATATATCAAGGAAGGATGTACATCCCTGAAGATGGGGATATTCGAAGCATCATATTGAAGGAAGCCCATATAGCACTTTATTGTGCGCATCTGGGTGTGAAGAAGATGTACGCAGACATGAGGAAGCTCTTCTTCTAGGAAGGCATGAAGCGCGATGTAGTACATTTCATCGCCAAGTGCCTAGAGTGTCAACAAGTGAAAGCTGACCACCATCACCCGACAGGCCTCCTACAACCACATGATGTTCCTATGTCCAAGTGCGAAGTCATCTCTATGGATTTTGTTGTGGGGTTGCCACTCACATCTCATAGACATAATGCCATTCTTGTGATAGTTTATAAGTTAACCAAGAGTGCTCATTTTATTTCAGTTAGAGACACTTATGATGTCACTGATGTGGCACGTGTGTTTGTAAGTGAGGTCATCTGTTTGCACAGGATACCTAAGAAGATCATTTCAGATAGGGACTCCAGATTTACTTCTAGGTTTTGGACAAGTTTGCAGTCAGCATTGGGGACTCAGTTGAACATAAGCACAACTTATCATCCTGAAACAAATGGGAAAACTGAGAGAGTAAATCAAGTCATGGAAGACATGCTTAGGATGTATGTCATGGATAATCAAACCCATTGGGAGAAGTACCTACCTCTGGTAGAGTTCGCCTACAATAATAGTTTTCATAGCTCCATCAGAATGCCACCCTACAAAGATCTGTATGGAAGGCCATGCAGAATGTCGTTAAGTTGGGATAGATTAGAAGATCGAGTAATAGTTGGGCCAGAATTGATTCAACAGATGGAGGAACAGGTGATTCAGATTAGGCAGAGACTAAAGGAAGCACAAGATAGGCAGAAACGTTATGCGGATGCACATAGGACCGACCGAAGTTCTAAAGTGGGAGACCAGGTCTTCATTCGTATCAGGCCTAACAAGAGTACCATACAGTTTGGGTAGGGGACAAAGTTGTCACCTCAATTTATAGGACCATTCAGAATCCAAGAGAAAATTGGACCCATTGCTTATCGTCTCATACTTCCACCCCACTTACATAAAACTCATAATGTTTTTCATGTATTTGTTTTACATCATTATGTTGCTGATGAATCACATAAGCTAAATTGAAAGGAATTGTAGGTATCAGACGCAAGAACTCTCATGATAGAACCATTACGCATATTGGACCATAGAGTCCGATAGGTCAGGAACTGTCTAGTAGACCAAGTTAAGGTCCAATGGGACAAATATAGTCCATGATCTACTAATTGGGAAAATGTTGAGACACTACAATGAGATTATCCGTCACTTTTGTGACCACCTTGAGAATATGTTTCTCGAAGGTTGGGTGTATGTAACACCACCTTTTGACTTAGACAGCCAGGATTACCTGAGGCCTACACACCTTTATTTTCTATTCATAGTGAAACTATTAAATGATACACTTGAACTTTTAAGACATATGAACCTTTATGAATGTTTAAATGTATTAGGATAATGATGGATATGATGCGATATATTATGAGAATGTAAATTTTATGAATGTTTAAATGTTATTGATGATGATGGATATGATGTGATCTACTATGTAAATGTAAATTCTATGAATGTATAATTGTTATTGATGATGATGGATATGATGCGATCTACTATGTGAATGCAAATTCTATGAATGTCTAATTGTTATTGATGATGATGGATATGATGTGACATATTGTGTGAATGAGAATCCTATGAAGGTTTAAATGCTATTAGAATGATGTTGGATATGATGCAATCTATTTTGTAAATGATAATTTTATGAATAGGTGTTGTCAATCGGATTAGGGGATATTATGAGATCTATTTCTAACTTGAAAACTTTGATGTTACAATTGTTGGTACGTGGATACCGAATTGAAATTATGGTTGTATGCAATTACATGATGATAATTCCTAGAAATGTATGAGTTTGTGTTACAAACTAAAATGCAGGTTATGGGCTATGAAATAGCCAAGGGATAATGATGATGAAAGTGGATGTCATGACCACTGGTCGAGAAAAAATATGGTATGAATCTTTGTATGTGAAATTATATTGGTTTGGATGCATTTCTATGATATGTGGACTAGTGCAGGATTTCAGGTGGTGAGACTACCCAAAACTGAATAGATGATGACAAAACTCCCAGTAACACGGTGCCACTGTATATTCCATTGTAGGGTGTGGACCCTATTCTTGTTAGGAGGGGTGGAGGCATTTCCCACCTTGTATCCTCCGAAACCTGAAGTCATGGGAGGATGATTTTATCTCACGCTCCCCTATACGTGTGATGATGACTGTCAGTTGCCTGTTGGGGAAGCTTGGTCAACGTAGTGACACTTCTGCTTACGGGTTCTATTTGGAGTTAGGTCAATATAGTTGATGCTCCAAGATAGTCCAACAGAGGAAGGATAGGAATGGAAGATGGAAGTAGATTAGGGAGGAAGGATGAGTAGAAATAGTTGAGAGCGTATGGAGATTTGTCTTATGTTGGAACTTATTGTTTTCCCTTCTAAAAAGAAAATGTATATATATAGATATGAATATTCATAATTATGTAACTAAACTACAATTGTCTAAATAACATTGTTGAGCTAGATAATTGTAATTAAAGGATTTTACAAACATTTGATTGGTTGATTCTTTTATAAAATGAATAGTCTTGTTGAATGGATTGGATGCATATGGAAACTACTATAGAGATGATAGTTATTGATATTAGTACATGAACGAGACTTGTATGTACTAGCTACACATGCATTTCTTGCGCATGTACACTAGTATGAATGAGTTTCTTGGCTTACTTACTAATAATGACGGTTATTTGTTATGAATGTGTGAACCATGTTTCTTTTCCCTTGTATCATAAAATACTTTAACTTCGGGACAAATTTTCCTGAAGGGTGGGTGTATGTAACAACCCTAGTTAAATAGTTGCATAAGGTTTATCAAGTATAATTAATTAAATAATTAATTGTCCTAATGTGTATTAGTTAAATAATGATTATTAATTAATTAAATAATTAATTAATTAAATAAATAAATAATTACTTATTGTTTAATATATGTTGATTAATTAGTTAATTGATTGATTAACACATTTAATGTTTAGGGTAAAGAATGAAATCCTTAATAACTTTTAATTCATTATTATAAAACTTTACATATGCAGGGGGATGAAGCATTGAATGGAGGGATAAGGTATTAAATGGAGGGATAAGGTGGGTGGCATTAAAGGAGGGTAGGGGGCGGTGAATTGAAGAGGATATGAGGGGGAGAGGCATTCGAAAAAGGGGACTTTTGGAAATTTGGGGAAGAGGAAGCATTATTGGAGATTAGAGACTGTATTTCTTGGTTGGTATTTTCTAGTTTTGGAAGTTTGGGTGGACTGTTACAAGGGTGCACCAGGTTGCTGGGAGTTTTGGGCACGGGGGCCAGGAATCCTCATGGAATCCTGGAGCTAGGGAGCTAGACAGGCTCTATTCCTAGCTAGCAGGGAGGAAAGATTTAGTTTTGGGCAGAGTTCGGGTAGAGAAGCGGAGAGGACAACCAGAGATTGGGGAATTAGCATCAGACAAAGGTATGTAATTTCATGAATTTGTTGTGTTATGTGGTTGTTAATTAAATTTACTTTCATACTGTTGATAAATTTAATTTATGCTGAATAATCAAGGATTATAAGTAAATGATGAAATTGTACAGTATATAATTTTCTTTATTCTTTATTTTAGCGTGTGTTTTATAAGGCTCTGTGGGGACAGAGACCTTACAATACCCAGCTCAGGTAACGAGTGGTAGCTCGACCTTGTGAGGCGAGATGGGTTCTAGCATTCTCTGGTATTGTGTGTGTGGACCCTTTGCAGCTCGGTGGGCTCAGGGGGAAGAAGAGTACCCCTAGCATTGGCTGGGAGGTACTAGTGTGGGCTGGAAGGAGTGCGCATGGGACAAAAACTCAGAGATTTCTCTTTTATGTTTATGTTTATGTTTTATTCAGTAATCTAATTCTACCGTGCCTTCAATAATCTACTTCTACTATGTTAAATTTTTTGTTTGGTTCAACGAACACTATCCAACGAATTCATTTTTATCCTTCAACAAATTGTCTTGATGAGGCCAACGTTTTGTGATCAGAGAACTTAAAGCCATCCCAGTGTTATGCTTGCTGGTTTTTTTTAATTGATTTCAATGGTGAACCCAAACTCTGATTGCAGTGACTTCTCTGCATTTGTTTTTATTGGTTTAATATGAAGAAAAAATGTGATTTTATCTTTTGTCCCTTATCCTTAAGTTATGAGTTTGTGCCTGAGCAGTTGGCCAGGAGCCTAATCGTCTATCTTCACTCCGGTGTTTAAGACTGAGATTTAAATGCCCTTCTTTCTTGTGCATGGATAATGAGTGAAGGATACTTTTTTCTCAACTATCTATCCCTCACTTATGTCTGCATTTGGATGATAAATCTCTGCGTTTGAATGATATATCTCTGCCTCTTATTGAATGATAAATCTCTACACTTGAATGATGCATCCTTTCATTTTGAATGATTGTCTCTTCATTTTGTCCATTGTGCTTTGCGTTTTGCTATTCTAACACCCAATGTCTTACCTCTCTCATTGGGTGATTTACTTCCCTCAATTTTCTCTACGCTTGAATGATGTAACGAACCGCCTCGTTACGACAACCATTCTAGTGACAGGTGCAATTTTTTTTATTCTTTTTTCTTTTTCTTTAAGTGTGTGCACGCGTGTGGAAGTAACAACACACCTAACGGTACGATGCCCTGGACAACCAACAAGACGCAACCATGACAAGGAAAAATTGAAGGCACACCACGAGTAACTGCAACAATACGACCATAGGCAAAAGGCACACAACACAACAATAAGACATTCTTGGGGCGCACAGTAAGAACACAGAGGGAAGAGTCCAAGGTGTTAGGGTTACTATTTATGCACAGGAAAGCAGGGCGTTTAGTCTTATGTCTTCTCGAGAATATTAGATCGGCTCCTAGCCGACTGCTCAGGCAAAAACTAGTAACCCAACCTAGCACAAGACGCAACAAGACGAACACAACAAACAATCCCAACATATCACGGTGACAACAAACAATAGACACCCCTAGACATAAGGCATACAACTAGCAGTTGTAAGCAGGAAACGACACCAGGTGTTAAGTATAGTACAGTCATAGAGGGAGAATCCATCAGTAGAGTTTACTATTTTGTCAGGTGTGTCGCAAGAGTGGAACCCTTCCTTTAAAGGGACCGAGACTCTTGATACGACACTGGATTCCTAATACAGAAGAATCACACACACAGTCATGACTCCTGAGACTACCCGGGGGTGACTATATCTCGCCCGACATCCGACCAAGCAACCAACTGAATACAATCAAGTGCAACATAAACAAGAAGGTAGACTACATCCCTTACGGATGGCGCACGACAAGAAGGACTTCAACAAAGAGCACCCAAGTTCAACATTGTTTAAATGAACAACCACCCAAAATGATAATGACCTTCCAAGATAAGAACACTCAATTAAACCTGAGGAGCTCACAATTAGATGCCATTTAGGATCGTAAATTTTTAATGTTAATGCAATAAGTAACCTCCTAATTAGCCTCCTATTTATGAATAACCTCAATACATGAATGACCTCATGTGCATAAATACTTATAAAATAACTCATGTTTATAAATGACATCATATTATGACTAACATCATTTCTAACAACGACTAATCATGATGTTTAAAAATAGCATCATATCTAAAAATACCAACATTATGTCAATATATATAATAACCTCACATATACAATAACATCAGATTTTAAAAACCACCATATGACATCATAATTGAAAAGTAATTATATAACAACAAATGACCATGACCATGTGTCAATGTAATAATTAAAATGACCATGTGTCAATATAAGATAATTAAAAAGGGCTTTGTACCAAATATCCATATTCATCTCATAAGTTAGTATCCATATTACACTACCATGACCTTCTTAAAAACTAACATCATTACTTTATAATAAAAGACCTTGCAATTAAACAACTAGGCTGCAATGTCTCAACACTAATGATTTATACATTCGAAATGTCTTAACACTAACGATTATACTTTAACATCCCATTATTTACATTAGGTTTACACTAACCATTCCTCACATTAATGTTCATTGCATTCCACCATACGATGGTTCATCAAGATCACACTACCTGGCCTTCATTATAGTATGATGTAAATACAATACATTAACATAATGTAACATCATTTCAATAACATTCCTTACATTACAATTACAATAGCAGAATGTAATAAATTTTCATTAACGTTCCTTACGTTCAATGTTTACCTTACACCAACATTTCATTTGTTCATCAAGAATAGTTAAAGGAACTACACGAAAGGGGTTAAGTACTCCGATAAACCTGTGACATGGCAGACAATACCAGTTAACAAGGATTTGGCTAATTAAAGGAAACGAAAAACTGGGGATGTGTAGAATACGAAGACCCAATGGCTTTGGACTCCATGCAAAAGGGTCTCAGGTTATACACTGCACCCTTACTGTCCGGGAATTCTAAATTAGCCATCCACTGATCCGTTCGAGGCACTGTCAACATTTGCGATGGGAAATCATAAATCAAATAAACGCTGGGGACTAATACCTTTGCTGCCAGTGGTTAAGGGTCAGAATAACAGTGACTGTCGGTGCTACAGTGTCCACTCGGGAGCCATGCGTACCCAGCAAGTTGCTGACAGCGGTCACGCCCTTACTCCCTTTTAAACTTTTTAATACACAAAGGAAATTACCCTAAAGAAGTCACGCTGTAACAATAAAATAGAGTATTCCTGAGCTGACATCGATTCACGGCTATTCCACTGAGGATTTGATTTGAAACCAACAATATCGAAGGGATAAAAATAACGATTGACCATTATCAAGGGTGAACACCAATCGGTAAAGTAAAGCTTCTTATCTATCCTTTAAACTGTCAGAATTCGAGTTCAACCCACAGTAACGAAATAAATATAACTTTACCAGCCTGTGTGCACACTAACCCCACAATGTCCACTGTTGCAATAACAGTCCCTCCCGGACTTATCATTCTGTTGATGTTAACTAAATGCATATGATAGGTTAAGGGTATACTTCTCAGGATCTACGCTATCTGACCAAGGCCATAAGTCACTAACCTGTATGCTGAGTCAACTAATCCAACTGCAGGGGAGGGCACGCACCAGACAAGGAGGGCGACGAAAACGCAGACCAAAACACAGGGGTAAGGATGCCAGTCTGAAGGAAAAACGCAGACCCAATAAGAAAAAAAAAAATGCGCCACTGATTTCATTTCCCAGACAGAATGAAACGCATGAATCAAACTCAAAAATAATGCGCCTGTCTGCACAATGCCCACGGAAATTGATGCGCGCTCAGTCATTAAAAGATAAGACGCACACCGCAACCACAAATGGGTTAAATGCCCAGGTCAATGAAACGAAATCCAAAATTAGACATAGGTAAAAACAGTCTAGGTTTGCCAATGAGATTTAAATGCAGACACAGAAGCTAAACGAAATGTAATGTGTCTCGGATTGGTATTCAGGGTTGCAAAAATGCACAGGATATTAGAGGCAAAAATGCCTAAAATCAAATTTCAAAATGCATAAGATGACAGTGGTAGAACGCCTAATCTACAGTTGCCAAAAATTCCCAGGAGCAGTAACAAACGCCCACTGTAAGACCAACGACCACTGCAAGAAATTCTCACAGGGTGTATTAAATGCCCCAACCCAAGAATTGCCCACGGAAAAAAAAAAACTGAAAATGCCCCACACAAGAATACTCATTCTGAAGGAGAACGCAAACCCTTCGAGCCACATACCAGAATACAATAATATCAATTTCATCAAAATTCCAGCAGGCAAGTCATAACATTAGAGACAATGTTCAGATACAATGACCGTAACAACATCAATTCCAGCAATTTCCAAGAGAGAAGAGATAACATTACAACAATATCCAGAATGCAAATGGTAGTAATTACAGACAATTTCCATAATACTATAATATCAATATCAGAAATTCAGAACATCATGATAAACCACTCCTTCTACCATACAGATGAAAAGCGTACCTGTGCCTGATCGCCCCTCCCTTCGGATTGACGTCCCGCGCTTCGAGCCGCGTCCCGCTCTCCATACTCCTCTCGCTCGCCGACGTAGAGGACTCACTGGTACCTCCCAGCCAAACGCTAGGGGTACTCTGCTTCCCCCTTAGCCCCCCCCGAGCCGCAAAGGGGCCACACAAGAACCAGAGATAACACTAGCTTCTCAGCTCGCCTCCACGGCTGAGCTACCACTCCAACACAGCTGAGATAAAACCAAATCCTCACAAGCAATCCATCAAACCACAATTCGGCAGCGTAACATTACACTAACCGTTCATCCCTTTCTTCCTTCCTTTCCCTTTCTTTTATAGAAATTTGACACCCACCTACTTTCCTAATCATTAATTAATTAATTTTTAATGACAAACCTCTAAACAATCTCCGTCATCCAAGTGTCACTCATCCCTAGGGTTCTCCAAAAATTAATTTCTTTTTAAAAATTAAAAGACTCAATTCCCTCACTCCCCCAAAAATTGCTCCTTAAATTACTCCTAGGGTTCCTAGATCCCCTCTCATGCTTTTAATCACTTTCCTAAAA
>ML777936.1:56483-104063 GCA_009831015.1 Picea engelmannii | reverse complement strand
TTTAATTTAGGTTTTGATTTGAACAGGGCGACAATTTAATTAGGGGAGTCGTTTTTAAGAATTTTATCAGGCGTTAAGGTCTAGGGTCATCTAGGTTGTCTCATCATCATCATCAATGCGACGTGCCCTTCAGGATGCACTACGTGCTCCAAGGGTGCCACTCACCTTGTTTGCTTCGGTTGCGCGACGTGCCCTTCAGGATGCACCACGTGCTCCAAGGGTGCCACTCGTTGATTTTCATTTCTTTGCGTGACATGCCCTTCAGGATGTACCACGTGCTCCAAGGGTGCCACTCGCTGATTTGACGTATTGGTAGACTCTATAACCCCTGGAGTCAACACTCCGCCAGGTGAACTTGTGGGAGACTAAGGGCTCTAAGGAATAAGGCCCCTACCTTATTGCGTGCCCCTTAGAATCATCGTGAGCGACTGTCACAGTCTGCCCTCACGGCATCGTGGACCCTCTCGAACTAGGTAATCGTTAACCTATAGTTCGAGCCACGGCGGGAGTGCTAGTAGGTTGTGGCAGGGCTGTTGTCCACACCTCTCCCTCAATCTCTCTGGAACTCGTGTGTGGCCCCTTTACTCCATATGTGAGTCTGTTCGGCAAGCTATCGTCAGCCTGCATCATCAACCATCATGACATATCATGTCAACAACATATCATAAAATCAATAGCATATCATCAAAACAAAACAAAATCACCGTAAATGAAACAACCCAAATAGCCCACTCCCTGACTCAATCCGGAGTCCAAGGGAGTTCCACCGATGTCTCTGCATCCTCAAGGTCCGAAACCCTGCACACTCAATGAAACTGAGTCAGCAGCACCTGTCTACGTCAAAGTAGTAAATACATCCTGTCATATAACTTAACGCATCATAATGAAGGAAAAAGTTTTATCATCATAAAAATCCAGATCACTTGCGAGCAAGTGTCCTCAAAAAATAAGTTTGGTAAGTGCACCAGAGCGGGATGTTACACTCTGCATTTGTTTTTATTGGTTTAATATGAAGAAAAAATGTGTTTTTATCTTTTGTCCCTTATCCTTAAGTTATTAGTTTGTGCCTGAGCAGTTGGCCAGGAGCCTAATCGTCTATCTTCACTCTGGTGTTTAAGACTGAGATTTAAATGCCCTTCTTTCTTGTGCACGGATAATGAGTGAAGGATAATTTTTTCTCAACTATCTATCCGTCACTTATGTCTGCGTTTGGACGATAAATCTCTGCGCTTGAATGATATATCTCTGCCTCTTATTGAATGATAAATCTCTACACTTGAATGATGCATCCCTTCATTTTGAATGATTGTCTCTTCATTTTGTCCATTGTGCTCTGCGTTTTGCTATTCTAACACCCAATGTCTTACCTCTCTCATTGGGTGATTTACTTCCCTCAATATTCTGAGTTTAGCACGAAAACCCCGAGCGTTATAGAATTGTTCTTGTTAACTTTTAATCCAAAGTTATTGTTCCCATATTTTGAATTCATTTTACAATTGAAATAACCATTATAGGAATCCAAATTGAAATCATTTTTACTGTTGAAACAAACCTTTATATGTGTCCATACTCGAATTCATTTTTATTGTCAAATAAATCCTTATAGGGATCCATATTGAATTCATTTTTATCGATGGAATAAACCATTATAAGCATCTAGTTGGTAATCATTTTTACTGCTGAAACAAACCTTTATAGGCGTCCATATTCGAATTTGTTTTCATTGTTAAATAAATCTTTATAGGCATCCAGATTTGAATTTTTTTTATTGATGGAATAAACCATTATAAGCATCCACTTGGAAATGGATTTAACTGTTGCAGAGTATTTTTGACAGTGTATTTAATGTTGCAGTGTATTTTGACAGTGAATTTAAATGTTGCAGTGTATTTTTGACAACGAATTTAAATGTTGTAGTGTATTTTTGACAACGAATTTAAATGTTGCAGTGTATTTTTAACAACGAATTTAAATGTTGTTAAATGTTGCGGTGTTTGTTTGACAACGAATTTAATGGTTGCAGTGTGTAGATATTTTACAACAAAAATATTACATATTGAATCTAGAGTTATCGAGCGAATCCATTTTTGGTTGCTTAACTGGTCATAATTGTGCGTTATTTAAACTCATAGATTAGGATGTTATTATTTAAATTTAGACATAGATATATTGTTTCAGTTTTATATTTAAAGGACAATGATATAATTAAAAGACAACAAAGACATTTAAAAGACAACGATAGATTTAACAGACAACAATTATAATGTGATGTTAAGCGACAATGATATATTGTGGTGTTAAAAGACATCGATATATATTTAAAAGACAACAAATTTATATTTAAAAAACATCAAATATATTTAAAAGACTGTTATTTATTGTGATGTTATAAGATAGTGAATTCATCTAGTTTAGTTTTAAAAGATAGCAAATTCATATAAGATAGCAATATAGTTTCAGTTTTAAATAGCGAATTCATAAAATAGCAATATAGTTTCAATTTCAAATAGCGATATAAGACAACGAATTCATATAGTTTCAATTTTAAAATATAGCGAATTAATTTTTAAAAGATAGCGATATATACTTATCTGATATTGGAATTGGAAAATAGTTACAATGAGCTAGATTTGTTTGAATATAATTATTTTTAATGTGTACAAATTGATGTAGTGAAGCATCACCATGGAATAACTAGTACATATAATACTTCGTACTATGCGAACATGGTGTAATTCATCATTACATTCCTCATTACACTAGTATTGGTATTGATTATGTTAAGTGCATATATTAATTCACTTTTTAATGGAAAAAAAAACAACAAGTAGTTATTCCATCAATGGTAAAGAAAGATCAGTTTAAGAAATGTATGACTTATGTGGATTCAGGAAATTATTGTGAGGTGTGATTGGTTAACGATTAGATTCTTTTACACCATTAACCATGTTGATCTAGGATTGATTTAGAATTTAAGGTGAGTTATGATTGTTATAGTAGTCAGATTTCCCTTGCATCTTGTTGACTTGTCGATGGGGTACTTGGGTACAATCTTCATGTTTTTGACGGTTAATTCAGTCTCCTAATACATTGTATTTTTTTTGGGTTACCGGTCTAGATTTATTATGCTGCAACTTGGTTACTGTCACGCCTACCACCTTATGACGTCTTGATTCCTGAAGAGGGGATCATTGCACGCCCCGATTTATAGAAGTGAATGATAACCTAGCGATATTCATGTGCTTCCTAATGTGGGCATATTTTTCATTGGAATTGATGTTGGTACTTGGTTTGTAATGCATTAATGTGTTTGGTTTTGCACACCGTAGAGGTTTCTAGTTACTGATAGTTGAAGACGTTGTGTTGGGTTGTTGATGTTGACCTTTATCTTGTAGGCATTGTCTTTCTTGTGTCTGGGAGGTAGTCAGTTTTATCTGTCCATTGATTATCACATGTTTCATCCAGTTGCATGATGTGCTAATATGCTAAGTCGTCGTTGTCCATTGCCTGAATGTGTACATTGTGTTCATCGTCAATTTGTGTTGATTATTTTTTGTCGTTGATTTCCTTCCTTCTTAAAACAAAAAAAAAATCACACTTTCTTGCGTTGCATGTGGTTGTAACAATGAGGTCGTTACACCCCTTTAGATTTGAACTTGTGACCTAGTATGAGGAGACACATGTTCTCTCTAATATCAATATTAAAGAGAAAATAAATAAAAGTAAACTCATTTACAAAATTTAATTTCTCACTTAACATCAAAATCATGAACAAAGGAAAATTATTTTAATGCCTAGTCTTGGCTAAATCATGGAAGACACCATTTTGCAGAAGAATGATACTATTAAAAATATCATCAAATCAAAATTTAAGGAGAAAATGTGGTGTAATAAAGAGTTAGAGGAAAAAATAAAAGTAACGTATTATAAGGATGTAATCAACCCTAATCTAGAAGATCGAAATTATCTCTATGTTTTGACAAGTGTAAAGAAAAAAATAAGCATTGCTAAGATAAAAAAAAAATCTTACTAGCTCTATAGTGAAACTAGGCTTGGTGAATTCCTAAAACGCCATGAGATGAAAGAGTGTGTCACATTTATGACACTAAGAAGGTTGAAGATGAAAAGCATTTTCTCTTATATTGTCCAACCTATCGAGATTAGATTTCAATTTCAAAATATTTTTCAGACTACCAACCTTCCTAACCTTTTAACTCAACAAAACTATGGTGATCTTGGAAAGATTCTCTTAATGATTTTCCATCACATAAACAAAATTCTAAAGAATTGCAAGTAATACCTTACCCTCTTAAGGTGTGAGAGACCAATTTAGTCTCAATGGATGTTAATCATTATCATCATCATCATCATCATCATCATCATGGTTAACATCCACTGAGACTTGATCGGTCAAGCGGACCTTAAGAGGGTGAAGGATTACTTGCAATTCTTTAGAATTTTGTTTCTGTGCTTGAAAAGAATTAAGAGAATTTTTCTAATATCACCATAGTTTTGAGTTAAAAGGTTATGAAGGTTGTTAGTGTGACAAATATTTTGAAATTGAGATCTAATCTAGGTATTGGATGGACAATCTAACAGAAAGTGATTTTCATCTTCAACCTTCTTAGTGTCACAAAGGTGACACACTCTTTCATCCCATGGCATTTTAGGAATTGACCAAAGCCCACTTTCACTATGGAGCTTGTGAGAATTTGTTCGTATCTTAGCAATGCTTCTTTTTTCTTTACAGTTGTCAAAATAGAGAGACAATTTTGATCTTTTAAATTAGGGTTGATCACATCCTTATAATACCTTAAATTTATTTTTTCATCTAACTCTCTATCACACCACATTTTCTCCTTAAAGTTTTATCTGATGATATTTTCAATAGTATCCTTATTTTTCAAAATGGTGCACTCCATGATTCCACAATAGTTTAACCGAGATTGGACATATTTATGCCATCCTCAGTGGATGGTGGTTGCGATTAGAATTTGAAGCAATTTTAGGAAGCCTCTTATCTTCCATATTGTTTAACTTATTCTTATACATTAGTTATCTAGTCATAGCAATGCTCTCGATGGGGAAGAGGCTTTTCTTTAAGAGGAGGATGGGATAAGGGTTATTTCCTTTCCTTTTGATATTATAGGTTATTAAATAAGTAATAAGTTTTATAATAGAGACATAAAATTAAATGTTTGAATGGATTAGATTAAATTGATTAGTGTGAGTCTAGATTAAATTAATTTATGATCTTGATTTTCTAATAAAAATGCCATTAATTATAGATAGCAACATAAAATGAAATACTTGAATAATTTAAATTAGATTAGATGAGTGTGAAATTTGTTGTCAAATAAAAAAAAATATAATATTTTTAATTATTTATTTTTCAATTTTATAGATATATTCATAATAATTAGAATTGCAAAATCTTGGAATATTTTTAATTGTGTATTTTCCATCATACACTCTCATTCCTCCATCTAACGCCGACAAGTCAATTACAGACTTGGTACCCAGGTAATGCGACAGATTCTGCATTTCCATCGCTCTTTTAGCGCTTTCAATTTTTGAAGAGATTCCTAGAAACATGCTAAAGGACCTGCAGAATGGATCATCTGAATGCGAGTGTTCTGTTAAAATTGGATTTGTTTCTTGCAGGTGATTCCTAGAAACACCGTCCCAAATGGTCTGGCTTAGCGTTTTATAACAGTTTATACGATGAAATGGATCACATAGAAGGGATTTCCCATGTTGATATTTGTAGCCTTTGCAAGTATCCTATGAGCTAATAATCTAGAATAGATTTTTCAAAATTTTCAATTCCAATTAATATAGTTAAATTGTAAAATCTATAAAATGC
This sequence comes from Picea engelmannii, assembly GCA_009831015.1. Classification (NCBI taxonomy): domain Eukaryota; kingdom Viridiplantae; phylum Streptophyta; class Pinopsida; order Pinales; family Pinaceae; genus Picea; species Picea engelmannii. Next base: position 98,197 of record ML777936.1, on the reverse strand, counting down.
ATAGTTAAAAATAATTTTCTTATTTAATTAAAAATTTATGCCATGAACTAATTTTATCTAAATCGTTCAAACATTTCATGTCATGCCATGATCAATAACTAATGGTGGCCTTCATCTAGAAAATCCATATGAACCACTAATCTAGAATCTAAACCAAATCTATCACTAAAAGCAATGTTGAACAAAATGCCCAAATTATATTCAAATTGTACACTATTTTTAAGAGAAATGACATCTTTGAAAATTATATGAACACAAATTTCAATGTACTGTAAAGAAAATTTAATCCACTCTTTGTGGCTCACCAATACATCAATGCCCCTTGTATAGTGGTAAACATTATCTACTTAGATATACATTTTTGGATTTGAAATACACCTTGAAATATACCTTAGACCCAAAAATGTGTATCTTAAAATGTACACCATTTATTACTTTATTATTGGATGTTTCATGATAATTCCATACAACATAGGTTCCAAGATAATTACATACAACATGGGTTACAAGACAAGACTCTTGATAGCCTCTTCTATCAAATTTGAGACTGAATTGAATTACAAGATATAGTATAGCACTGCAAGACTCTATAAAAAATTGAAGTGCCTGACCTAAATTACATGTCTTAGATCCTGCAATGATGGTGCGTTTTCCATTAAGATAAAGCAATTGGTGGATCCTTTGAAGCATGTATCATTAAGGCATGACCTCTTCATAGTAATCTTGCTTTATGCATCATTAGCTTGGACTGGAGTGACAATATGAATGATTATTAAAGTAAAATTCGATTTTTTTTCAAAATATATAAAATAAGTAACTACTCTCCACATGCACGGAAACATCATGTCTATTGTGCATCAACGACAATGACAATCAAACATTTCGACAAAATTATTAAAATTTACACGACAACAACATAATTAATTATTCCAATAATAGAGACCCTAATAATGTAGTGGTAAGAATCAAAAGAAATAAAAATACAGTCCCTAAGACACTGAAAGATGCTCCCATAAAGGGTTCCCTAAGTCCTTTGAGGTGCTACAGTAATCTGCCTGATTAACTTACGGTCCAATGAAACATCGCCTAGACAAAAAACATACTTAAGACTATCTATCGAGAAATTCTAATTCAACCTTCACCTTTATCATCAGATTTTTGATCTGTGCTTTATCTAATTAGTGATATCTATATCGATAATTATATTGTACAAAAATTACTAATATTGAAAACATATGCAGAATATTCTAGACAATATAAATATGTTTTAGTGATGGAAATAAAATTAATGTTATATGAAAATAGGTAAAATCATATATATATATATATATATATATATATATATATATATATATATAAAGGTCGAGGAGATACCAAATTGGTGTATAAGAGCTCTTTGTTTGTGAGATAAGGGACCCCTATTCTTAGCGATTTGACTCTAAAATATTCAAGATATACATACCCTACCCCCTTGTGACATACCGCTATTGTGCGCACTGAGAAAACTTATTCTTTGAGGACACTTGCTTGCAAGTGATCCAGGTTATTATATCTATTGGTCATTTTGATTATGATTATGAGATATTATGGCTTTGATGATATGTTATTTTTTTGTATTTACATAGAGATGTGCTATTGACTGGGTTCTCCTGAGTGTACAGGACTTTGGAGCTCAAGGATGCAAAGGCATCGATGAAATCCCTTGGACTCTAGATCGAGTCAGAGAGTGCACTATTGGGTTTGAATGTTATTGATGTGACATATGTACATATAATTAGATGTTATGATGATTGATTATTATTGCAGACATGATTCACTGATGGATGCAGGATGACGATAGCTTACCGACCAGACTCACATATGGATTAGAGAAGTCACACACGACAACTAGAGACATTAAGGGAGAGGTGTTGTAGTAGCCCTACCATAGCCTACTAGCACTCTCGTCGTGGATCAAACTATTTGTTAACGATTACCTAGTTCGAGAAGACCCAGGATGCCATGAGGGAAAACTGTGACAGTCGCTCATGATGATTCTAAGGGGCGTGCAATAAGGTAGGGGCCTTATTCCTTAGAGGCCCTTAGTCTCCCACAAGATCACCTGGCAGAGTATTGACTCCAGGGGTTTGACGTCTACCAAATTCAGTCAAGATATGAGTGACACCCTTGGATCACGTAGTGCGTCTTGAAGGGCATGTCATGCAAAGAAAATAGATAGAGGCAAGTGGCACCCTTGGAGCATGTAGTGTGTCTTGAAGGGCACATCACGCAAAGAAAATGGAAAGAGGTGAGTGGCACCCTTGGAGCACGTAGTGCATCTTGAAGGGCACGTTGCACAAATAAAATGGAAAGAGGAGAGTGGCAACCTTGGAGAACATAGTGCGTCCTGAAGGGCACGTCGCAATTTTAACTGGTAAGTGAATAAACCTAGTGCCTAGAAAATTGTGCCTTGTTAGGACCTAGTCGGCGTTAAAATGAATTATATGATAAGTAAAGTTTAAAAACAAATTTTCCCTTAAAAATGTCGCCTATCCTAGTGAATTTAAAACCTAGGTCTAAGTAGAAACTCTGAAAAAAATAATTAGACATATAACAAGAACGGGGTAAATAAATTCAAACTTTAATTATTAAAGTAAAAATTCTAATGAAGGATTAAATTTTTAGAAAAGGGGTAGTGGTTGTTTTTATCTACATTTGCTAACTTAATTTTTAGTTAAAACAAAAAAAGGGTAAATGGTTGTTTTTATCTACAGTTGCTAAATTATTTTTTAGATAAAACAAAAATAGGGTAAATGGTTATTTTATCGACACTTTCTAGATTGATTTTTAGTTAAATAGGAAAAAGGGGGAAACTTAAAAGAAAAAAGAAACTTAAGAAAAAAGGGAAACTTAAAGAAAAGGGGAGACTTGAAGAAAAAACTGAATGTCTAACTTAGTAAGGAATCTAGCCTTCGGGACTTTCTATTTATGAACTCAACTAGTAATTAAGTAAGGTGTAAGTAATTTAAGAATTGTAAGGAAATATTGGGATACCAAGGAGCGTTTTTAGGAATGAGCTTGGTGGGTGACAAAAATAGGAATAATTAATTAATTAATAAAATTTATTTTCTAGTGCAACTAGTGGATCGGGCGACATGTGTACGGGGGAGGATTTTCGAAATTAATTAAATGAAAAAGGAATTTAATGAGAATTTGGGAAACTAATTACTCGAAAAATATATAAAAAGGATGGAGGAGAAGGAGTATGGATCTCATATTTTTGCGTAATGTTACACTGCTGAAATTTTGTCTTGACTAAACTTTCTCTTGTCAGAGTTGGGATACCCAACTCAGGTAACGAGTGGTAGCTCGACCTTGTGAGGCGAGATGGGTGCTAGAATTCTCTGGTATTGTGTACATGGCACCTTTGCGGCTCGAGGGGGTCAGGGGGGAGAAGATAACCCCTAACATTGGGTGGGAGGTACTGATGAGGTCACATCGGTCGACAAGCGGGAGAAGGATGGAGCACACACGAGACAACAACTTAGAGCTTTCGCTTTTGGATATGATACACATGTGTATATTTGTATTGAATGATAGTTTAAATATTGTCTCTGTGCCTTCAATAATCTACTTCAACTATGTTAAAGTTTACGTTTTATTCAACGAACACTATCCAATGATTTCATTTTTATCCTTCAACAAATTGTCTTGATGAGCCCAACATTTTATGATCAGAGACCTTAAAGTCATCCCAGCCTTATGCTCACAGTTTTTTTTGAATTGATTTCCATGGAAAACCCAAACTCTGATAGAAATGACTTCTCTACGTTCGTTTTTATTGGTTTAATACGAAGAAAAATTGTGTTTTTATCTTATGTCCCTTATCCTTAAGTTATTAATCTTTGGCTAAGCAGTCATCCATGAGCCTAATCGACTGTCTTCACTCTAGTGTTTAAGACTTAGATTTAAATTCCCTTTTTTCATGTGCATGGATAATAAGTGAAGGATAATTTTCGCCCAGCTATCTATCCCTTACTTATCTCTGCTTTTGAACGATAAATATATGTGCTTGAATGATACATCTCTACAACTTCTTGAATGATAAATCTTCATGCTTGAATGATACATCGCTGCATCCCTAAATGATAAATCTATGTGTTTCTTTTTGAATGATTGTCTTTTCATTTTGTCTATTGTGCTCTGCATTTTGTTGTTCTGATGCCCAATGTCTTACCTCTCTTACTGGGCGATTTACTTCCCTTGTTTTTATGAGTTTAGCACGAAAACCCCAGGCATTATAGAACTGATCTTGTTAACTTTTAATCCAGAGTTATTGTGCCGAAATTTTGAATTTGTTTTACTGTTGAAAAAACCATTATAGGCATCTAGACGGAAATTGTTTTTACTATTGAAACAAACCTTTATATGCGTCCATATTCGAATTCATTTTCATTGTCAAATAAATCCTTATAGGCATCCAGATTGAATTCGTTTTTATTGATGGAATAAACCATTATAAGCATCCAGTTGGAATTCATTTTTACTGTTGAAACAAGCCTTTATAGGCATCCATATTCAAATTCGTTTTCATTGTGAAATAAATCATTATAGATGTGCAGATTTGAATTCTTTTTATTGATGGAATAAACCATTATAAGCTTCTAGTTGGAAATCGTTTTTACTGTTGCAGTGTATTTTTGACAGCGAATTTAATGTTGCAAAGTATTTTGACAACTAATTTAAATGTTGTAGTGTATTTTTGACAGCGAATTTAAATGTTGCAGTGTATTTTTGACAACGAATTTAAATGTTGCAGTGTCTTTTCGACAGTGAATTTAATGGTTGCAGTGTATAGACATTTTACAACGAATATATTACATAGTGAATCTAGAGTTATCCAGTGAATCCCTTTTTGGTTGATTAACTGGTCATAACCGTGCATTATTTAAACTGACATATTAGGATGTTATTATTTAAAGTTAGACAAAGATATATTGTTTCAGATTTATATTTAAAAGACAATGATATAATTAAAAGAAAGAAAAGACATTTAAAGGATAACAATTATATTGTGATGTTAAGAGACAATGATATATATATATATATATATATTTTGTAAGTAAGTATTTTATATATATATAAAACCTTCTAGGAACCAAAAAACAAGAGTACAAAAACTGAAGCCAACCGGTTGTAATTACTGAACTGCTCCATAAGGAGAAACCAGTTCAGCCAACCGGACAATTCGAGTATCAAAGTTTCTATCAGTCTTAGAAAAAACAGACAATGTAGCTACCATGAAGGTCACTAGAGTAAAAGTAAAAGTAGAGAACATTCCCCTAGAGGGGTCATACAAGTTTTGTGTAATCTGGCACATACTCTGGCAAGAGGCCTGGCCAGGGCTCCTCGATGACAAGTGTCCCGTTGGTCGTCCACTGCATGTCCGTGGCTTCGGGGAACTTGTCCTCGTAAGCATCCATCTTGGCATCTGTCGTCGAGGTGTGCACCTGCAAGATGGTGCCTATCACCTCCGCAACTACCAACTGAACCGTGCCTTTGACATTTTCTTCTTTGCTCGCCGATGTTTGCGCCTGCTCGAGAGTGTCCATGAGAGTTGGCTCGAACGCCTTCCAGTCAGACTGCTGGTTCCCCTCTGCGGCTTCCTGCTGATGACTGCTCGCGTGATCACTTGCAGTGAGAGGTGCGTCACTGGATTCCTTAGGGGAGGCTTCGGGGTGGTTTGAAAGAAGTTGAAGAAGGACTGACAGCCGCCCTTCCATCTGCTGAACACGGAACTGAAGGTCATCCACTCCTTCCCGGAGTTCAAAGAATAAATCATGCAAAACGGTGAGGATTTCGCGCGACAGAGTGGAGGAATGCGTCTTCTTTTTGCTACTGGTTTAACCGTGGACGATCCTTCCGTAGGGAGATTTCGTTGAGGCCCCATCCAGCGCTAGAGGAGGAGAGGAATGCCTGAAGGAGGAAGGTCCAAGCCAAGAGGGATTGCGCCATGAAGAGTTTAGGGTGGTGTCAATGATGGCCAGGCAGTCAAAGGCATGGGGAGCAGGGGGTTGGAGTGACGAAGCCGAGGTGGGAGATGAACCAGAGGGCGAGGATGACGTGCGGGGCCGCCGAGGATGCCAGGGAGAGCCCCTGCGAGGTCGCAGTCTCTGTCATGGCATGGTGAGGCCCAACAGCTACGGGAGGTCTGCAGAGCTGAGGTTGAAGGTGGGGAGCGGCCGGAGGGGCCGAAGGACCATGAACAAACCAGCATAACCAAATTCAGACTGTCGAGCGATAACACAAGTGAAACACGACATTACACTCTGCGTTAAGGTGGTCGAGGGAGATTAGTTTAATGCCCCTCCCATCGACGTTTAAGTCGAATTAATGCATGGGGGAGATGGTTGCAGTGGGCACGAGTCGAGCACATGGCTCCATGCACGGCTGGCCTCCCCTTGCCTCCTCTATGCGCCAGGTGTTGGGCTCTATCACCCCATCTGGGTGGAGACAATGATATATTTTGATGTTCAAACACAACGATATATATTTAAAAGACATCAAATTTTAATTTAAAAGACAACAAATATATTTAAAAGACCGCGATTTATTGTGATGTTATAAGATAGCAAATTCATTTAGTTCAGTTTTAAAAGATAGTGAATTCATAATATAAGATAGCGAATTCATAATATAAGATAGCGATATAGTTTCAATTTTAAATAACGAATTCATGAGATAGTGATATAGTTTCAGTTTCAAATAGCGATATAAGACAACGAATTCATATAGTTTCAGTTTTAAAAGATAGCGAATTCAATTTTAAAAGATAGTGAATTCAATTTTAAAAGATAGCAATATATACTTATCTAATATTGTAATTGGAAAATAGTTAGAATGAACTATTTGTTTGAATATAATTATTTTTAATGTGTACAGATTGATGTATTCAAGCATCACCATGGAATAACTAGTACATATAAGAGAATATACTTCTAACTATGCGAACATGGTGTAATTCATCATTACATTCCTCATTACACTAGTATTAGTATTGATTATGTTAAGTGCATATATTAATTCACTTTTTAATGCAAAAAAACAACAAGAAGTAGTTATTCCATCAATGGTAAAGAAATATCAGTTTAAGGAATGTATGAATTATGTGGATTCAATAAATTATTGTGCAGTATGATTGGTTAAAGATTAGATTCATTTGCACCATTAACCATGTTGATGTAGGATTGCTTTGGAATTTAAGGTGAGGTATGTTTGTTATAGTAGTCAGATTTCCCTTGCATCTTTTTGACTTGTTGATGGGGTACTTGGGTATAGTCTTCATGTTTTTTACAGTTAATTCGGTCTCCTAGCGCATTGGATTTTTCTTGGGTTACTGGTCTAGATATGTTATGTTGTGCCTTGGTTATTGTCACGCCTACCGCCTTCTGATGGCTTGATTCCTGAAGAGGGGATCATTGTGCACCCCGATTGATAGAATCGAATGATAACCTATCTAGAGTCATGTGCTTTCTAATGTGGGCATATTGTTCATTGTAATTGATGTTGGTACTTGGTTTGTAACACCTTAATGAGTTTGGTTTTGTGCACCATAGAGGTTTCTAGTTACTAGTCATCGAAGCCGTTGTGTTGGGTTGTTGATGTTGACCTTTATCTTGTAGGCATTGTCTTTCTAGTGTCGGACGGGTAGTCATTTTTATCTGTCGATTGATTATTGCACATTTCGTCCAGTTGCATGATGTGCTAGTATGCTGATTCATTCTTGTATGTTTCCTCAATGAGTAAGTTGTATTCATTTTCAAGTTGTGTTGATTAATTGTTGTCATTGATTGCCTTCCTTCTTAAAACAAAAAAAAACAATTGCACTTTCTTGCGTCACATGTGGTCGTAATGATGAGGTCATTACATATGGTATCAGAGCAGGTTCGACCCGCGAATTGGGTTCACTATGACATCCTTTGGTTAGATATTTGATTGTAATGTTGCTAATTAAACTGATTTGTATTCATGCAGGTAATCATGGTTAGAGGATGTTGTGGAGGCAGACGATGGGGTGCTAGGGGAGGAGGTGCGACACCCCCAATAACATCCACACCTGAGGGATCTAACCCCTAGTGAGGCGAACATGTTGTACGAAAGGAACAAATAGTTGTGGGTGATTTTGTTGGGCTAATGAGGTCCTTTCAACAGATGTCTGAGGCACTGATTATCCATTTGGATAGAGATGAGGCTAGGGCACCGACACCCCCTGCAGGTCCACCGTGTGCTTCAGTTGGTACTAGTAGCATTCACCGTGAACTTGAGAAGGTCAAATTTCCCGACTTAGTTTGGTGCCCCAGATGACGCCATCACTAAGGCATGGTTGGAGAATATGGCAATGTGCTTTTCACTTCGCGACTATACCTCCAACATGAAGGTCTACATGGAGGTCTGTCAACTGAAGGGGAGCGCTCTTCTATGGTGGAAGATGCTCCTACCATAATTGAATATGGTCATCGAAGACATGTCATGGGAATTATTCGAGGAATGATTCTGAGAGAGGTATCTATTGGAGGAATTCATTGAGAATAAGCTCAATGAGTTCAACGCCTTGCGACAAGGGGGTCATACAGTGCCCAAGTATGAGGCTTATTTTATGGAACTTCTTCAGTATGATCCGCACTTGAATACTGAGAAACTTAAAGTCAAGATGTTCGTGATTGGCCTTAATGTCAACATTTGTGCAAAGGTTAGGATTTTGATGCCTCAAACCTTGCATGATTCCATCCAGAAGGCCCTCATAGTAGAGGATGTGCTTATCAATGGGGTTCAAAGAAGGACTTCCGCGATACCAATAGGGTAGTTGTCATCTGGTGCACAACAGCATTAAACACCAGCTAGAAACTTGCTAGGATATTGTGGCTTCCAAAGAGGATCCACTTTCACTACACCTCAGCGACCAACACCTCAACAACATATTCCTTACCAAGGACCACAACACTAGCAGCAACATCAACCACAACAACATCAATTTAGGCATGTTTAACAGAACAAACTAGGGTTCCAGGCCAGTGAGTTGTTAGCTTCTACTTTAGGTACTAGGAGTACTGGAAAAAAGAAAGGTTGTTGGACATGTGTGGAGACACATTACCAGCGTGACTTCCCAATGGAGAGGACTAGAGCATCTGGATCATTCGGACCTATTACCATGGGAGATTTGGTCAAGGCCCATCGGATTCATGTAGTGGTGAATAACCGCTAGGAAGAGCATCAATCGACCATGCTCGAGACGTTAGTTACCTTCACTGACCATACCCTTAGTATTTTGATAGATCCTGATGTTACTGAGAGTTTCATTTATGGTGCAACGCCAAAAAGAATTAAGGTAAAGGAAGTTGAACATGATGATTTTATCTTTTTAGAAATGGCTTCGGAGCCAAACAAAAGGTTGGTGGGAAGGTTATTGGTTGTATCCTTAACCTGGGAGATTTTGTCACTAGGGCCAACCTGTACGTCACGATCTTAGTATCTTATGAAGTCGTGATCAGTATGGACTGGTTGGAATCGCAGTGAGGCGATACTCAACTGTAAGACAAAATGGTTGAGCTTGGTCAATGATGATGGACAAAGACACATGATTGTAGGTCGGAACCAAGGATTTTACCTAAGGTTCATCTCTTCCTTGTAGCTACGGAAGAGAATGCACATGGGATGTAAGATTTATGTGATCCTTACGTTAAACGAGAAGGGAGTAATGGAAGGTCTAGAACACCTTCCGGTCATGAGAGAGTTTTCTATCATCTTCCCTGAGGAGTTACCTTGGATTCCATCAGAGAGGGAATTGAAATTTACCATAGACCTAAAATCGGGGACTGAACCGATAGCAAGAATGCCTTATCAGATGTCGACCCCAAAACTACAGGGATTGAAAATGAAAGTGAAGGAGTTGTTGGACGTGGGAATTATACATCAAAGTGTTTCACCTTGGGGTGCACTTGTTATCTTGATATGAAATAAGGATGGGTCATGGAGACTCTGTATTGACTACTGTCAATTGAACAAGGCAACGATCAAGAATCAGTACCCGATTCCAAGGATTGATGATCTGTTCGATCAAATGAAAGGCTCGACAATGTTTTCAAAGGTTGACTTGAGATCAGAGTATCACCAGTTACAGATCAAGGAGGATGACGTCCCTAACACCACCTTTAAGATGAGGTTTCGACATTACGATTTTATTGTTTTACCATTTGGGCTGACGAACACCCCAGGGGTATTTATGAGTTTAATGAATGTGGTGTTTCGCGACTACTTGGACAAGTTCGTCCAAGTATTCATTGACTATATTTTGATTTAGTCTCGGATGATGGACGAGTATGATGAACACTTGTGCTTGGTACTACAGTGCTTGCGAGAGAAAAAATTGTATGGGAAATTGTCTAAATGCTCGTTTTATCAATCGAAGATTCACTACTTAAGGCATGTCATCTCCGACGAAGGTATCATCGTGGATCCAGCAAAGGTCGAGGCTATTATGGAATGGCATGTGCAAAGGAATGTCCCATAAGTGGATAGCTTCATGGGTTTAGCAGGATACTATCGATGGTTCATCGAGGGATTTTCGAAGATAGCAAATCGGATTATGGAATTTCAGAAGAAGAACAAGAAGTTTGTTTAGACCAAGAAATGTGTGGAAGCATTTCAAAGGCTCAAGGAGCTATTGACAATGACAGTGATACTGAAGGTCCCTGATATGGATGCAAACTTCTTGGTATGCACTGATACATCCAAGGAAATCTTAGGACGAGTCTCGATGCAAGACAGTCGAGTGATCGCTTACATATCGAGAAAGTTTAGAAGGCATGAGGAGAACTATGCAACACATGACTTGGAGTTGTTAGTCATTGTTTATTCCTTGAGAGTTTGGAGACACTACCTTATTGGACAAAAAATTGAACTAAAAACATACCATTGTGGACTACAACACATATTTACGCAAAGAGATTTGAACGCGCGACAACGACATTTGTCAGAATTGCTTAGCGAGTATGATTTTGAGATTGTAGAAAAGAAGGGGATCATGGCCTATTGACTAGTCGTGCCTGATTCTTTGAGGCGCATGCATGATGTTTTTCATGTATATATTATGAGACATTATATTAGTGATCCTACACATGTTATTGACATGAGTTCCTTGCAGATATCTGATGAGGGTACGCTCACGGCGGAGCCAATCCGCATCCTGGACCATCGCATTCGAAAACTACAACGTCGAACAATAGATCAGGTCAAGGTACAGTGGGAAAAATATAGTCCACACTCGATGACCTGGGAGCACACATATGATATGTGCCAACAGTTTCCATTTCTATTTGATAGATAGACTTATGATACTATGATACACTTTATTTCAGCACTTATATACTGTGAAACTATGGGACGAAGTTTAAACCAAGAGGGGGTGTATGTGACATCCTTCTCTTGTGCACATTGAGTGAACTTATTCTTTGAGGACACTTGCTTGCAAGTGATATGGGTTATTATATGTGTTGGTAATTTTGATTATGATTATGAGATATTATGGATTTGATGATATGTTATTTCGTTGTATTTACATGGACATGTGTTATTGATTGGGTTCTCCTGAGTGTGCATGACTGTGGACCTCGAGGATGCAGGGGAATCGATGAAACCACTTGGAATCTAGATCAAGTCAGGGAGTGGACTGTTGAGTTTGAATGTTTTTGATGTTACATATGTACATATGATTAGATGTTGTGATGATTGATTATTATTGCTGAAATGATTCATTGATGGATGTAGGATGACGATAGTTTGTTGACCATACTCACATATGGAGTATAGGGGTCACACATGACAAACAGAGACATTGAGGGAGAGGTGTGGCAACATCCCTGTCACAACCTACTAGCACTCCTGTCGTAGCTCTAATTGTAGGTTAACAATTACCTAGTTCGAGAAAACCCACAATGTCGTGAGGGCAGACTATGACAGTGTCTCACAATGATTCTAAGGGTTAAGAAATCAAGCAGGGGCCTTATTCCTTAGAGGCCCTTATTCTCCCACAAGATCACCTACCAGAGTATTGACTCTAGGGGTTTGATGTCTACCAAATTCATTCAAGAGGTGAGTGTCACCTTTGTAGCACGTAGTGCATATTGAAGGGCACGTCGCACAAACAAAAGGGAACGAGGCGAGTGGCACTTTTGGAGAACGTAATGTGTCTTAAAGGGAACATCATGCAAATAAAACAAAAAGAGGCGAGTGGCACCCTTTGAGCATGTATTGCTTCTTGAAGGGCACATCGCGCAAATAAAATGGAAAGAGGTGACAGACACCCTTGGAGCACGTAGTGCGTCTTGAAGGGCACGTCGCAATTTTAACTGGTAAGTGAATAAACCTACTTCCTAGAAAATTGTGCCTCCTTAAGACCTAGTCAGCCTTAAAATGAATGATGTGATAAGTAAAGTTTAAAAATGACTTTTCCCTTAAAAATGTCACCCAACCTAGTAATTTTAAAACCTAGGTCTAAGCAGAACCTATGAACAAAATAATTAGACATATAACAAGAAGGGGGTAAATAAATTCAAACTTTAATGGTTGTTTTTATCTACATTTGCTAATTTAATTTTTAGTTAAAAAGAAAAGAGGGTAAATGGTTGTTTTATCTACATTTGCTAAATTAATTTCTAGTTAAAAAGAAAAGAGCGTAAATGGTTATTTTATTGACACTTTCTAAATTGATTTTTAGTTAAATAGGAAAAAAGGGTAAACTTAAAAAAAAAAGGTAACTTAAGGAAAAAGGGAAACTTAAAGAAAAGGGGAGACTTAAAGAAAAAGATGAATGTCTAACTTAGTAAGGAATCTAGCCTTTGGGACTTTCTATTTATGAACTCAACTAGTAATTAAGTAAGGTGTAAGTCATTTAAGAATTGTAAGGGAATATTGGGACACCGAGGAACGCTTTTAGGAATGCTCTTGGTGGGTGAGGGAAATAAGAATAATTAATTAATTAATAAAATTGATTTTCTGGTGCAACTAGGAGATCGGGCGACATGTGTACGAGGGAGGTTTTTTGAAATTAATTAAATGAAAAAGGAATTTAATGAGAATTTGGGAAACTAATTACTTGAAAAATCTATAAAAATGATGGAGGAGGAGGAGTATGGATCTCATCTTTTTGCATAACGTTACACTACTGAAATTTTATCTTCACTGAACTTTCTCTTGTGGGAGTTGGGATAGGCATCTCAGGTAATGAGTGGTAGCTCGACCTTGTGAAGCGAGTTCGGTGCTAGCATTCTTTGGTAATGTGTGTGTGGCCCATTTACGGCTCAGGGGGCTTAGGGGGGAGAAGAGTACCCCTAGCGTTGGCTGGGAGGTACCCTTGAAGTCACATCGGTCGGCAAGCACGAGTTGGATGGAGCGCGCACAGGACAACGACTCAGAGATTTCTCTTTTTGCTACGGCACACATGTGTATATTTGTATTGAGTGGTAGTTTAAATATTGTTCCCGTGCCTTCAGTAATCTACTTCTACTATGTTAAAAGTTATGTTTTATTCAATGAACACTATCTAGCAATTTCATTTTTATCCTTCAGCAAATTATCTTGATGAGCCCAACGTTTTATGATCAGATAACTTAAAGTCATCCCAACCTTATGCTTATTGTTTCTTTTGAATTAATTTCCATGGTGAACCCAAACTGTAAGGTAGCTAGAGAGGTAGTGGGGGGGCCTAGAGGGCCCATAGTGATAATAGTGAAGGTCATTCAATGTAAGGTGGGATAGGTCCACTATATTATTAAATAAGGCCCACTATGGTAGTTAGATATATAAATGGGTAATTAGATATAATAAATGTAAGAGGACTTCTTAGAAGGTTCTACTTCTAGAAGATTCTTCCTCTAGAATGTTCTTAGGTGATGGTAGCAATATATAAAGAGGTTCAAGAAATGTAATTGGATATGAAGAGAAATATTGTATTTGGAGTAGTAGCTCAATAGGAGGATGCCCCCTCGAAGAGGCAAGTGAATAGGAGAGGATCCATTCCATAATAGGATCCATTGTATGGTGTTGCCCTACCTCAAGGGTTTGATAGTAATAAATGAGATTTTTCGTATTGTTCTTGTATATTTGTTGTGGTGATTTTGTATTCAGTCTTTGGTTCTTAACATATATTTATGAGACTTATGTATGTAGAAAACCAAGATTTATATCATAAAAATCAGGGAATGAAAATCACTTCTAACTATCTCAAAAAGTGCACTTGGGTTACTATTTTGTTAGGGAAAAGCTATATCCAATTTATAGGGTTAGTTTAGGAGTTATATAGGGTTAGAGAGTTAGATTTATGCATCCCTATTGGTTGTATATTACTTTTGTAACAACAACAAGTTTTAGTGGATGAAAGAGGATGCCTCAATGAGGCAAGAAAATGTAGCACTCAAGTAACAACGTCCAAGTGAGAGAAATATAAAACTTGAAACATTCATGTTTACCAATGCAACGTTTTATTTCTCAAATGAAATGATTAGTGCCTTTAATTATAGGTTAAAGGGGTCAAAATAAATAGCTAGGTCTACTACCTCCTTGGGGGTATAAATCCTCTTATTCCCCAAGGAAAGTAATCTTGGCTAGGGTTTAAACCTAAGTGGTGTACTCCCTTATAATTTCTTAGCAAACCCTTGCAAATAAGAATTATATGCTTAGAATTATGATGGAGCTAAAGTAGGGGTGTATTCACTTATACTCCCTACCTAGCCTTAGCAAAATCAACCTTGATACTGAATTACACATGATAGAAACAAGTAAAAAATCCTTACCAATCCAATAACAACAAGATAAAGCATAAGATGCCAAGATAAACCACCACAAAAGAAAAATAATGGCCTCCAAGAGCTATCACATCATCATCATCAACTCCAAAACCGAAGAGAAACCATATCATAGCACAAGATAGCAAGAAACCTCAAGGGTAGCGAAAATTCCATTCCTCTACCTCTCACAATGGGAGAGTTATGATTCAAAACGCGATCTTATAATCTCTATTTATACAAAATATCATTCACATAGTTTGTCCAGATTAGAAAGGTTAAAACATAATATAAGGGTTCCAAAACCCTTATATTACCCCTTGCAACAAAATAATATTAAACAATTCACTTAAAATTCACTTTTACACAAAATAAAAAAATCTAAGGTAAGATGATGTCCTCCCTTTAGGCGACACTTTGACACTAGGAGGAAGTCGTTGGAGTTGGATATGCATATTTAGGCCTCCAAAATCCACACGTCACTCATATAGGACATATCCTTATGGTCATGGTCTTATTCTCGTCAAACGTCCATTTGTCAATGAATAACATCTTCACCACCAAACCCTATCCATTCTATGTGACGTCAAGCTTCTAATGAGACGTTTTTCCTCTCATTGGAAATCTGTTTGGCATGTGAGGGATAGGTTATGTCTCTGAAGTCATATTCTATGCCTTCAAAGGTATATCTCTATCATCCTATATGCAGGCCCTTGGAATCCAACCTATGGGATTGAAGCCCCATGTAATCCCAAGATAAGCTTTCTCCTCCAAAATTGTCCACCAACTAGGACAAATTGTCCACCAACTAGGACCTACAAAGAAAAATAAGCATGCCCTGCAAAGATATCAATTCATAATATCATGGTGAGTAAATCAAATCAGTAAATGAGCCACCTAAGCATGTGCATCAAATATTACCTGGTCAAATAAGTAAGTGCTCAAAGAAATTATGAAACTTTCCAAGCTTGGATATGGGAGGGTTGAAAAGGTGTCATATTGGTTATATTTTTCCCTAGGTCAAGGACTATTTCCCATGTGATCCCTCTCTAAGCCATGTGAAGTAGATGAAGTGGTTAAGGATCAAGAATCACTAGGCATGGGGTTCATGACATACAAGGGATTGTAGTGTCCCAATCATGGGTTCCTTTGTAGAGGGTTTGTGGCCCTATTGTAACTCTGTTGGACATATGGGAGACTCTCATTCCATGTACAGGGATTCTTAGAATTTAACATGTGTGGGATATACACAATCATCCGATTGAAAACCTCGGTTTGGCCATTGTTTTGGGGTGGAAAGCAGTGGATTTTGTGAGCTTGGTGTCCAACATAGACTAGAGACTCAACCAAAAGGTGTTGAGGAACCTGCTGTCTCAGTCAGAGATGATGGTCTGTGGTATCCCAAACTAGACCCAAACTCATTCGAAGAATATCTTGGCACTATCTTCCGCTATGACATTCTTCTTACAATCTGTGAGGATGGCCATCTTATAAAACCGATCAATGAACACAAACATGCAGTCATTTTCATGCTTGGTGGCTGGAAAACCATACATGTAATCCATGGAAATGGACTTCCACGAATTCTCAGGAATAGGAAGAGTGGTGTATAAGCCTTGCTTCTTGATGGTTCTCTTGGAAATGGCGTAGGCAGTGCTAGATATGATATACTTTCTGACGTCTTGCCGAAGTTTTGGCCAATTAAAATGTTTCTGAAGAATGGCCATAGTTTTCTCTACGCCAAAATGTCATGCCACCCAACTATAGTGGGATTCCCAAATCAGCTTTGCATGCTCGCTTATAGGAACACAGAGATGGCCCAGGTGGCATACGAGTCCATATTGAATGTGAAAATAAGTGACAGTGGTGCCGGCACCCAAGATATGATATGTGGTGGCGAAGTTCAGATCTTGTTGGTAAAGTTGGGGCCAGTCTGATGTTTCATGTCCAAAGGAATGGAGCATAGTGGTGAGTGAAGGCACGGGAGGTTGACCGAGATAGTCAGTGACACGATTGGATATACCTATCTTATACTTGATGTTGATATGGAACTGTTGTAGGTAGGTGGACCACTTCTGATAGAGGTCGTTCTGCAATTTCTCCTGTGTTTGTATGAACTGCAGAGGCTTGTGATCAATGTGTATGATCGTCTCTTTCCCTAGAATGTAATGTTTCCTTGACGACAGGCTTGTACAATGGAATACATTTCCTTTTCATAGGTGGGGTATTTCCAGACAATATCAAAGAGTCTCTCACTATTGTATGCCATTAGATACCCGTGCTGAGTGAGAACTGTGCCCACAACATAGTCAGATGTAGATCGGGCAAAGAGATTACTGGAGCTTAGCACAAACGATGTTTCCGATCAATGAATGCTCATTGTTGCTCCTTTCCCCACACTAAATTGGCTCTACCACCTTCCTTGGTTACCTGGCTGAGGGCCCATGAAATATGGGAGAATCCTAACATGAACCTTCAGTAGAAATTGGCTAGTCCCAAGAAGCTCCGAAGCTCATTTAGTGTGGTCGGGGCTGGACAGTCACAGATGACTTCGATATTAGTTGGATCAACGTGTACCCCATGGTCATCAACAATGTATCTTGGGTATTGGAATATGTTCATTCCAAAAGATAATTTTTCCAAGTTGGCATAAAACTTGTGCTACCACAGAGTGCTCAAAACTTGTTGAATATGTCGCATGTGCTCCTCCCACGTTCTGCTAAAGATGAGGATGTCATCCAAATATACTACCACAAAGGATTTGGTGAAGGGTTTCAATACATCGTCCATCAACCTCGGGAAAGTGGTTGGTTCATTTGTTAAGGAAAAGGGCATGACTATCCATTCATAGAGACCTTGTTTAGACTTGAAGGTTGTCTTCAAGAAATCAATTAGTTCGATGGGAACCTAGTGGTAGCCAGACTTCAAGTCAATATTTCTAAAGAACTTTTCCCCCTTGATTTGGTCAAGAAGCTCATCAATCCTACGAATGGGGTAGTGGTTCCTGACTATGATTTTGTTTAAGGATCTGTAATCAATGCAGAGTCGCCAAGTCCCATCCTTCTTCTGCACCAGTACAATCGGGCTTCTGCAAGGGGAGGAGTTGGGTCTTCTATGCTCCTTTTGAAGAAGCTCTTGGATCTGACTCCTGATTACTTCATTCTCCATCAACGAGCACCAATACACTGGTGCATTAGGTAGAGGTACACTGGGGCTCAAATCAATTTCATGCTTGACTTGGTAGTGTGTCAATATCGCTATAAGTGAGGTGAAGATGTCCCCGTATTCTTCCATTATCTTTTCCACTTCATTCTATTGCAAAGAGAGGAGTTGTGTAGAGGCCACAGATGTGGAAACGACCTTCTTCTTACTATGAGCATGGATCACAAATAAGACAAAATTATCGGTCTGTGAAATAACCTTACTTCATTTCTTAGCAGAGATTAAAGAAATAGCAGTAAGGGATGCCACCTCTGGGATCCTGTACAATTGTCTACCCAAAGTAATAATAACACTGTGGGGTTTAGACTCATACACAACATGACGGTTCTAAAAATATGGTTGTCCTAAAAGAACATAACAAAATTCAAGGGGAGAAATATCACACAGTACCTCATCTTTGAAAGGCTTGATTTCGTAGGGAAGACGACATTGTTGGCTAACACAGATATCTCTTCCTTAACAAAGCCAACCAATGGTGTAGGGATACAGGTGCGATGTCATTGGAAAGTTTAGCCACTTGATGACCTCTACTAAAATTAGGTTATTCTGACTACCATTGTCGACAATGAAATGAATCAGAGCCCCCTTGACCCACATATGTGAGTGAAATAGGCATTCCCCTTCCTCTATTTTTTATGGTTCTCTTGGCCAGAATTTTGTGGTAGTGATCATGGCACTGGGTTCAACATCAATAATCCGCTTCCCTCCTTCAAAATTTGACTTGGAATCAGAATCGACCTCTCACTCGAAATCCTTCATCTCATCCACGCGGGACTTCTTGGAGCGACATTCGTTGGTGTTGTGCCAAGGAATTTTATGGTACTCACACCATTTTCCTGTGTCCTTATTCATCTTCTCATTTCCCTTCTTATTTTGTGGCTTGGATGGATTGTCCTGAGGGAAGTTGTTGAAATAATGTAACTACAAAGAGTATTCTAATTATTATTGATGTATTATTCATTAGATCAATCCCATTTTGCGAATTGATCATGTTGTCTATTGTAAATGACCAAATCCCCTTTTGGGGATTGGTCAAAACATAATTGTAATAGGCAGAATAAGAAGTCGGCCCTAGAATATATATTAAAGGTGGTTATAACCACCCAGAAGAATAAGTTGGACCTGCCAGTGAAAAGACACCTCCACACGTGTCATAATTGCATAAATAAGGAGGCTAGCACCTCATTTAGACTCACACTCACTTGTCCATCAAGAAGCAAGTTCAGAGCTACAACTAGAGAAGGAAGAAGAGAGAGAGAGGCAGATTTTTAGGAGAGGACTTTTTGTATTTGTTTGAGTTATCTCTTGGCATTGTATTGGCTATCTATATTAAGGAATTTTTTATGGGTTTTCTCCCCCATGAGGGTTTCCCAGGATAAATAATGTGTCTCTTGTGATTGTGTATTTCTCAGTGATCCTATTTATGCTATTTTTATCTAGTGAAATGAAAATAACTCTAATAATAGATTAAACCTTAACATGGTATCAGAGCTAAGCTAAAGAGAGCATCTTTCACAAGAGAAAGTGAAAAACTTCATTGTTGTTGTACATGCAAATTAGGGATTTTTGTTGAAGAAGTATTTCAGCCCCAAAACCATCTAGAAAAGTTCACCCTTCCTCAAGGATCACTTTGGCATACTTAGTGCAATGTTTCAGTGGCTATATCTCCCGAAAAGTGAAACCTAGTTTTCACAAAGTACCAGAAATACCAGAAAACCAGAGTACCAGAAGTACCAGAAGTACCAGAAAACCAGAGTACCGGAAGTACCAGAAGTACCAGAAAACTAGAAGCACTAGTCTAGAAATCTGCAGATCAATTTTGGAGGGGTAAAATTTGGATTTAATGAAATCCAAACACACCAGGCTACTCACCTTAGCTAAGTGCACCTCCTGGTAAGTTCTGAATTTAATTTTGAGCATTTTCATTTTTGGCATTTTCCTAGCTCAAGGTAAAAGATGTCTGCAAGCACTAAGCTTGTTGACAAGATGGAAGGTGTGGAAAACTTCCATTCCTGGAAGTATAGGATTAGTCTCATTCTTAAAGAGAAGGACCTAGCAATCTTTGTCAAAGAAGAAGTGTCGAAACCCGACGATGCTTCAGATAAAGAAAAGCACCAAAAGGATACAATTGAGGCCAAAAGAATCATTGCAGATTCAATCAAATATCACCTGATTCCTTATGTGCCATCAAAGAAGACTCTGAAAGAAATGTTTTATTCCCTAAATATAATATATGAAGGAAAGAACATAAACCGAAAAATGAATCTAAGAACTCAACTCAAGAATACAAAGATGCAGAGAGGAGAATCAATTCAAGAATATTTCTCCAGAATATCCCAATTCAAAGAACAACTAGAAGTGATCGGAGATACTATAGACGAATACAAAACTATAATGACGACCCTTAATGGTCTCTCAAGACCTTGGGATTCATTCATCCAAACCATTTTTTCAAGAAAGGAGAAACTAAAATTTGACAGTCTTTGGGAAGAATGCATTCAAGAAGAATCAAGAGTAGCTAACCGAGAGGCTTTACTATCAAGATATGAATATCAAGCCCTAGCCACTCACACTAAAGGAGAAAGAAATAAGTCTTGCTTCCAGAAATAAACTCATAAAGAGTCTCACACCCAAAAAAAATTCATTCATAAAGAATCTCAACCAAAGAGATTCCAGAGGAAAGGACAAAGAAAGGAAAGAGATTACTCATCTGTCTAATGCTACCATTGTGAAAAGATGGGACATATTGCAAGACATTGTCCAGCTAGACAAGAAGAATATAAGAGGAAAAATAAGAGGCACCATTCCCATGCAGTTGAAGATGAAGATCCACCCGCAAAGATGTTAAGAGAACAAATTAAAGACTATGTCTTAATCTCATCCCTCTCAGGATCGATAACACCTGGAGAGGACAATTGGCTCATTGATAGTGGTGCTTCCAAGCACATGATAGGTCAAAGAGATATTCTCTCTTGTATTTCAGAAAATAAGTTTTCTCATAAATTTACACTTGGAGATGATTATCAATACCCTATCAAGGGAGTGGGAGAATCAAACTACAAGCTTAACTCAGGGAATTCAATGAAGATGAAGGACGTACTCTATGTACTAGGATTGACAAAGAACCTACTCTCCATATCAGCATTAGAAAAGAAAGGCTTCAGAGTTGCCTTTATAGATGGAGAAGTTCTTATGTGGGCTAAAGGAGAAACCATGAAAGAAGCAATCGTCATTGGAAAAGAAGAAGGTGGCTTGTATAAGCCAAAGGGTCACTCAAAAGCAGCCATGACCCACACCATTAAGAATTCATGTGAGCTATGGCATAGAATATTATCCCACATCAACTACAAGGAATTATCATACGTATGTAAAGAAATCAAAGGTATACCAAAACTCAAGGTTGACCATGAAGGCATGTGTAATGGATGTGCACAAGGGAAGAACATCAAGAACCCTTTTCGAAAGAGAGACAACAAAGAAGAAGGAGTCTTAGAACTCATTCATTCAAATGTATGTGGCCCGATGCCATCATCCTCCATCAGTGGGTATGTATACTATGTATCTTTTATTCATGATTATTCTCGTAAGACTGAGGTTTACTTTTTGAAATCAAAAGATGAAGTGTTCAGTAAATTCAAGGAATTGAAAGACTTGATAGAGAATATTTCTGAAAAAAAGATTAAGATACTCAGGTTAGATAATGGAGGAGAATACACCTCAAAATATTTTTTCAACTTCTGCAAATATGTTGGGATAAAGAGGGATCTCACCACTCCCTACAATCCTCAACAAAATGGTGTAGCATAAAGAAAGAACCGAACTATAATGGAAGCAGTGAAGACCATGATCCATGATCAAGATATTCCAATGTGCTTATGGGCAGAAGCACCAAAAAAAACTGTTTATGTGCAAAACTGATTGTCCCATAGTGCACTTGGGTTCAAGACCCCGGAAGAGATGTTCTCCATAAAGAAGCCAGAGGTAAGCCATCTCAAAATATTTGGCTACCCAATATTCATACATATTCTGAAAGAGAAGAGAAACAAGTTGGACCCCTCAAGAAAGAAGGGAATATTTGTGGGATATTGTTAGGCCTCCAAGGCCTTCAAGATTTATATACCAGGTCACCATCACATTGAGATCAACAGGGATGTGGCCTTTGATGAAGATGAAATTCTCAAGAAATTAAGAAGATGTCATCTTGAAGAAGTATATGAAGAGGAACTTGTAGCTCCCAGAGTTGCAGAATCAGTTAGGGACGTTCCCAGAGTTGCAAAACCAGTGAGGGAAGTCATAGCTTCCCCTGATGAGGAAATTCTAGAAGATCATGACATAGTAGAATTTCAAGAACCTACTTAGATGACGATCTCCCATAAGAGAAAGCCTTCTTGGGCTAGGGATTTTATTCAATATGGAGGGAAATATGGTGTTCCCAAAGGAACCATGAGACATGTGAAGAGACCTAAGCCATTATCTAGTTATATCTCTTTGATGTGTGATATCCTAGAGAAGAAGCCTACCTACTTTGAAGAAGCCATTCATAATAAAGAATGGGCAGGTGCCATGACAGAAGAATAACAATCCATAATAAAGAATGATGTATGGGAAATAGTTCCCAGACCAAAGAGAAAGGATGTGGTATATTCCAAATGGATCTTCAAAATAAAACATGTTGATGATGGAAGTATTGAGAAGTATAAAGAAAGGTTTGTCGCTCATGGATTTTCTCAAAAGGAAGGCATTGACTATGAATAGACATTCACTCCTGTAGCCAGATACACTTCGATCAGAACCATCATAGCCCTTGCAGCTAAGATGAAGTGGAAGTTACACCAGATGGACGTAAAGACAACTTTCCTAAATGGTGTCATCGAAGAACAAGTATATATAGAACAAACTTAAGGATTTGAAGTTGAATATAGGAAGAATCATGTCTGGAAGTTGAACAAGGATCTGTACGAGTTGAAGCAATCTCTTAGAGCTTGGTATGGTAGGATAAACAGTTTTCTGACGAGCTTGGGATTTACCAAGAGTAAAGCATATTCTAACCTCTACTTCAAGGTTATGAATGATGAGCTGGTGATATTGCTACTATATGTGGATGACTTATTCTTAACTAGAGAAGAAAATCTCATCATCAAATGTAAGAAGAAGCTTGCTTCATAATTTGAGATGAAATTCATTGGTGTAATGCATTATTTCTTAGGTCTTGAGGTATGGAAAAGCCCAGAGAGAATCTTCCTTAACCAAGGGAAGTATGCAGTCAAAATCCTGAAGAGATTTGACATATTAGAGTGCAAGTCCATGAATACACCCATGGAAGCGAAGCTGAAGCTACTGGTCGAAACTTTGTCAAAATTGATTGATGCCACACTATATAGACAGATCATTGGATTATTGATGTACCTAATGAACACCGGACTACATATTTTTTTTTCCGTGAACACCTTGAGTCAATTTCTGGTAGAACCCAGACATGTTCACCTAGTTACTGCAAAACATTTGATGAGGTACCTTAAGGGTACATTATATTGTGGTCTCAACTATGATGGAGATCATGATTTCACACTGAGTGGGTACATTGATTCAGATTGGGATGGAAGTGTCTCTGACAAGAAGATCACTTCAGGATGTTGTTTTAGTTTGGGATCAACCATGATCTCATGGCAGAGTAGGAAGAAATCAAGTATTTCTCTCAGTACAACAGAAGCAGAGTACATTGTTGCATGTTCTGCCAGCTGTGAAGTTATATGGCTTTGAAAGTTGTTGATAGGTCTATTCGACCTAGAGATGGAAGAAACCACGATTCTATGTGATAACCAAAGATGCATAAAGATGACAGATATTCTTGTATTTCATGATAAGTCGAAAGACATAGAGATCCGATACCATTACATCCGTGACATGGTGCAGAGAGGAGCCATAAAGCTCCAATACGCTAGCACGGATGAACAAGTTGCCGATGTGTTGATCAAGCCTCTATCTCGTGTAAAGTTTGAGAACTTTTGAGATAATATCAGTATGGTCCGAAAGGACCTCCCTCGATAGGGGAAGTAGTGTTGTGATATCCCAACCTAGTGCTATACCTCCAGCTTAATTTTTGTGTCGAGATGCCAACTGAGTGTTGTCTTCCACCTTAATTGTTGTGTCGAGATGCCAGCCTAGTGTTGTGCTTCCAGCTTAATTGTTGTGTCGAGATGTCAGTCGAGTGTTGTGATTTCATCTTAATTGTTGTGTCGATATGCCAGCCTAGTGTCGTGATTCAAACTTAATTGCTATGTTGAGATTCCATCTTAATTGTTGTGTTGTGATTCCATCTTAATTGTTGTGTTGTGATTCCAGCTTAATTGTTGTGTTTTGCTTCCAAATTAATTGTTGTGTTGTGATTCCATATTAATTGTTGTGTTGTGATTCCAACTTAATTGTTGTGTAGTGTGCCAGCCCTGTGTTGTGATGATGTACCAACCTTGTGTTGTGACGATGTGCTAGCCCCATGTTTTGATGATGTGACCAAACTCATGATGTGGTGATGATGATGTATTAGTTTTATACTAATCCATATTGATGCAAATGATGATTTCATTCCATTGTGAATGACGATGTTGTTGATGAGAAAAACTTTCGATGATTTATAGATATGCCAGTCAGTGTTCCAATATGTTTTTGATAATGTTGTCCTCTCACTCACCTGATGTTGTTGTTGATGATGTCCTCTCTCTCGCCTGATGATTTTGTAGAATACCCTTCTTATTAAGGGGAGTGTTGAAATAATGTAATTGCAAAGAGTATTCTAATTATTATTGATGTATTATTCATTAGATCAATCCTCTTTTGCAGATTGATCATGTCGACTATTGTAAATGACCAAATCCCCTTTTGCGGATTGGTCAAAACATAATTGTAATAGCCAGAATAAGAATTCGACCCCAGAATATATATGAAAGGTGGTTGTAACCACCAAGAAGAAGAAGTTGGCCCTGCCAATGAAAATACACCTCCACATGTACCAGAATTGTATGAATAAGGAGGCTAGAGCTTCATTTAGACACACACTCACTTGTTCATCAAGAAGCAAGTTCAGAGATACAATTGGAGAAGGAAGAAGAGAGAGAGAGGCACATTCTTGGGAGAGGAATTTCTATATTTGTTTGAGTAATCTCTTGGAATTGTATTGGCTATCTATATTAAGGAATTTTTTATGGGTTTTCTCCCCCATGAGGGTTTCCCAAGATAAATGATGTGTCTCTTGTGATTGTGTATTTCTCAGTGATCCTATTTATGCTATTGTTATCTAGTGAAATGGAAAGAACTCTAATAATAGCTTAAACATTAACAACAACCATCTCGACTTGGTCCCTTGCTACATGGGTTGGGGTTGCATTTTCCCTGCTTCGGATGTGAGGGATTTGTAGATCCAAAATATCATCGTTTCTTCTTAAATTTCTGCTTGATCTTGAGAACGTATCTATAAGTCGTGCCCAATGAGGCGGTGTCCAAGAACTCCATTTCGGTTTGAATTTATCTATGAAAATAACCATGGTATTTGAGCACCATATGATGCTCAGAATATTTGATACCCAATTTGGTGCATAGGGTATGGAAAATATTGGTGAAGTCTGGTACTGTCTGGTCCCTTTCTTGAAGTAGGGTTGTCCATCTAGTGTACTGGTCCTTGTAGCTTCCAACGAGGTAGCATTGTTCTTTAATGGCATCCCAGAAGGAATCCCATGTAGGGGCCACCACAAAAATTATAGATTCCTCCATGTCCGTTTGCTTAGAGTAAGTTTCCCACCAATATTTAACATGGGGAACGCCCTTGAGGAGTGCAAAAGAAATCTTTTACCTATCGGAAAAATTGTGGACCGAAAAATATACTTCGAGCAGATTCAACCATTTATCTACATCATCTGTGTCTATCAGTCCTTCAAATAATGGAATATAAAAATTTAGCTGTACCTTGAAGGCGGTTGCATGGCCTCTTGATGCATATTCTTCTCCCTTGGGCAACTGTCGAAGGATCTGTGCGAGGGATTCCTTGAGCAACATTTTAATAGGATCTTTTTCTCCATCATATTTATTTTTGTCCCCCATGGGTTGTCTTTGGACTCAGCGCGATCGATCTGGTAATGGATCGATTGGTTTGAGTCCCAACTTCTTGTACCCATACCTTGTCAGGGACATGCATGAAGAAAAATCAATGAAGAGCAGACCACTCTGATACCACTGATCCAGATTTACGAGTGGAACGAAATGATTAACATAATGAATACAATAAACAAAAATATAGGAAGAATAATACAAATATCCAGTGAACAATATCTTCTATTAAATAATGAAATAGGCTAAAACTTTAAAACTACAAAACTGAAACTTGCTTGAATGGTGGTAGCTATATCTGAGAAGAGATGTGGATGCTACATGCATCTGTCTGAGTAGAATGAAATACAATGAGGCTCCAGAGACCCTTTTCATATTACTCATGAATGTCAAAACCCTAGATATCCAAAAACCTAACCCTAGAAGGTGAAACGCTAAAAGTCATGTGGGCCCTATGGGTAAGTTGGTGTAATTTGGTACCTCAACTTCTTAGGGTTGTAACTTTTGCATACGACCTCTGTTTTAGGCATGTGATAGACCGTTGTAAAGGTCTTTCAAAGAAATACACATTATTTCATTAGACTCTGAATCTGTTTACAGTCTAATTGTGGCGAGTAAAAACAAACGTTTAGGGCCCCAAAACACCTTGGAAGTACAACAAGATGTTCTCACATGAAGACATTAAAAATAAGCCAGTTGGATTAGGCGATAGGCCACCCGTATCCACCTAGAGAATGTGTGAATCTTCAGATAGCCCCAGAAGTGTAGAACTCACAATTATAAAGCAGTACATAAAGACGTGTTGAATCAAAAATAGACACGAGGAGCCAGTTGGAATAGGTGGGTCGCCACCAATATCCACCTGGATCACCCAAACCTTGAGCAAAACCATGGACAACCATGAGAGGTTTCAACTATGTTGCAACAAATATACATGGAAGCAATATAAGTCATCCAACAAAGGCATGTCAATTATTTGTAATAGAAGACCTAGACAAAAAATCACAATCAAATGGGAAAATTATAAATAGATGCAATTACTAGGGTGTCATAAAAGAAATATGACCTTCCTTCCTCTTGTTTCTCCAATTCATATCCTTGTTCCTAGGGTGGCATGACAAGGTGGGTTAGTATAAAGACAATGTGTTCCAAGAAAGAGGATTTGTTTCTTTACAATTTTAATGCAAGGAAAACCAGGCTAGAGAAGGAATTCATTTAGTAAGAAGAATGAGAAGGAAAAGTGGGCTTCTATCATAGAATTATAACCAAAAGAAAAAACATTCCATATTTAATTAGGTGCATCCAAGTGAATAAAAATCCAAACCTCTATTTTCAACCTAGCTTTTGATAGAAATTATAAAGACAAAAAAAGTGTTGAACAAGTTCAAGTGTTAATTGAAATCATCAAACCATAAGCACACCACCATCATAGCCAATCCTCAACACAACAACATGCATCAACAAATTTACTTAGGGCATTATAATATCATGGACGATGTAAAGAATTGCATGTGTTTCAATGACATTAGCCACTAGACATCTAGAAAGGGTCGGTCATCAACATTGCAATTTATGGCTTCTTATAACAATGGATTTCAACAAAAAATTATAGGTATTCTAGATATCTATCCATATTACAAAAAATGGTTGAGAAAGCAACATAAATTTGTAAGAAAACACTCTTGTTTCTAGGGGGTAGGGGGGGTTGGGAGGTTCCATTGGGAAGAAGAGTATTTTTCTCTTGAAATTATGGTGCATGGTGAATCAAGGTATAGAAGACAATCATTCCCTAAAGAGAATTAAAATGATAAAGAAACATGGTATTTAGGAATTATGACAAAATGAACAAACATTCTCAATTTATATAGGAAAAGTTTGAAGCAAAGGAAACTCAAAATAAATATTTAGGAAAAATGCATATGGAGCTATCAAAAAGTTTCCACAACCAAAATCTATAAATTTAAAGAACACCTATATTAGTAGAGACATTTTCACAATAATCTATTCAAGGAATCCTAGTGTCCTTGTTTATATCTAGCTACAACCAACATACAATAGAAGGCACATTAGCAACCAACATAGAGATATGGAACCCTACGATGAAAATATAAAATCCATTAGAAAACAAAAATGAAACATACATTAACTTGCAAAACACTTCACTCAAATTAAAACTAGCATGGCTATGTACCAGGGTATTAAGAAGAGATCAAAACACCCTACAACAAAAATAGTTTCACAATTTTGACAACTGGCACTATTGATTCCAAACAATCACACCCATAGCTTATTGCGCCCCCACAAATTGAGATGAAGCAACACTTTGTGTCAATATCTTACTCATTTTTGGTTAAACAGTGAAAGTATTGATTGGGACTCTTAAGAGACTAGCCTACAAATGGAATCAATGGCTAGGGAATCTGCACCAAAACATTAAAATTCTAGATCTCTAAAAAATAGCCAAAAGATGAACAACAAAAATTAGGCAATAACCCAAGTGCACAAACAAAATATCATTATATCAAAGCAACAATTAAATGACATCAATCACAACACAACCCACAAGTCAACACAGTGAGGGCATGGAGTGCATTGTTCAAGAAACATGGCCTTTAATGCACCTATGAATCACATAGAACTTAGAGACAAACCCAACTACAATCACAATTATAGTTGAATAAAATGACATGAAGAATGAATGGAGAAGACAAGACGAATTACTCCAAAGAAAATTCCACCTAGTCTCTATATACCCATACAGTTGATCCACCACCAACAATTCCAAACAACCATTCCCACTACTCACCACACCCTAAATAATAAAAAGGAATTGACAATGTGGTTTAATGGCCTTGAACTAATTTTCAGTAAATTTTGGAAGCAATGACATGAAAATCCAAGTCACCACTCTAGAAATGGTGCTAATGACTAAGGAATTCACATGCAAACTTTAAGAAAACTAGAGCTCCAAACCAATAGCCACAAAAAAAAATATTGAGACACCCAAACCACCAAGCCACCATAGGTAATTCAAAACAAACACATCCCTAGTGCACTACAACTTGAGTAAAGAAAATGATCCCCATGCAAACATTAAAAAAATAAAGCATGAAACCAATAGCCACAATAGAAATGCTAAAGACACCCTCACAACAAAACTACTAAAAATAATTCCAAATTGCCACACTCCAACTTGATACTTAGAAAATCCAAGCGAACAATGTGCATATGGAATCAATGAATAAAGAATCAACATCCAAACATTAAAAATATAGATTTATGAACCAATACCCACAAGAACGATAACATAGATAAGCCCACAAGTGTAACCTTAACATCAAACAAATTAGTGATCTATCTTCCTCCCAACAATGAGTTGGATAAAAAATGAATAAAAAAATATAATACATGGAGGATACCAAAAAAAAAATACCTCTGCATTCACATAGATAAAGACAAAGGTGAACCCTCTTCATCCCAAAATCCACACAAAAATGAGTTGAGATGCATATGCATGGAATACGAGAGGAGGAGGATGGAGGATGCCTCGGCATTTAATACAAGTCACCTTAATTTGGAAAGAATTAAATGCCTAAGAATTCGCTCCCCACCAATCTCCACATAAATTTGTTTTAATTTTTGGTGGGTTTAAATAATCACATTAATGATAGTACCGAATTCAANAAAAAAAAACTCAGAAAAATAATGGCGATAAAATATTTAAAACTTAAGCAAATAATTTTCAAAATTTTTGTAATGAAAAAAAGAACTTGGAAAAACAATTTTCAAAATCATAGAGAAAAGTGATTTCAATCCTCCATACTTAAGAAAGACTAATAATTGAGAATGATGGTCTGAGCGAGCATATGAAAAAGGTTTACTTCTTCCCTAATTGAGAATGATGTAATGATCTAGTTTTTAAAAATCAATATTAATAAAAAATAAATTACTCAATATATTTGTTTATATATAATCAATATTTTCAAATATTTTTTTTAACAACCTTTTTTTTAAACATATCATAAGTTATTGTTTTCTTCTTAATTTTACTATACTATATATATATAATAATTTTTTGAGGAAGGATTTTTTAATATACGATATTTCACTTTTCATTTTAAAGATTTTCTTTCCTCTAATTTGATAATGAAACATTGATTATATTTATATAAAAAAAATTAATTTTGAGTATAAATTAAAACGTCTGATTAATTTTGATTATATTTCTCATGTTGAGATTTGTAGCCTCAACAAGTATCTTATGAGCTAATAATCTAGATTAAATTTTTCAAAATTTTCAATTCTAATTAATATAGTTAAATTGTAAAATCTATAAAATGCATAATTAAAAATAATTTTTTTATTTAATTAAAAATTTCATGCCATGAACTAATTTTATCTAAATTGTTCAAACATTTCATTTCATGTCATGAAGAATAACTAATGGCGATCTTCATCTAGAAAATCCACACCACCCACTAATCTAGAATCTAAACCAAGTCTAAACCAAATGTTGAAAAAAATGCCAAAATCATATTCAAATTGTACACTATTTTTAAGAGAATTAACATTTATGAAAATTATATGAACACAAATTTCAATGTAATGTAAAGAAAATTTAATCCACTCTTTATGGCTCACCAGTACATCAATGCTCCCTGTATAGTGGTAAACATTATCTACTTGGATATACATTTTTGGATTTGAAATGCACCTTGAAATATACCTTAGACCCAAAAATGTGTATCTTAAAATGTACACCATTTATTACTTTATTATTGGATGTTTCATGATAATTCCATACAACATAGGTTCCAAGATAATTACATACAACATGGGTTACAAGACAAGACTCTCTATAGCCTCTTCTATCAAATGAGACTGAATTGAATTACAAGTTATAGTATAGCGCTACAAGACTCTATCAAAATTTGAAGCGCCTGACCTAAATTACATGTCTTAGATCCTGCAATGATGGTGTGTTTTCCATTAAGATAAAGCAATTGGTGGATCCCTTGAGGCATGTATCATTAAGGCATGGCCTATTCCTAGTAATCTTTCTTTATGCATCATTAGCTTGGACTCGAGTGACAATATGAATGATTATTATAAGTAAAATTCAATTTTTTTTCAAAATATATAAAATAACTAACTACTCTCCACACATATGCAAAAGTCATGTCTATTGTGAATCAATGACAATGACAATAAAACATTTAGACAAAATTATTAAAATTTACATGACAATAACATAATTAATTATTCCAATAACAGAGACCCTAAGAATGTAGTGGTAAGAATCAAAAGAAATAAAAATGCAGTCCCTAAGACACTGAAAGATGCTCCCATAAAGGGTTCCCTGAGTCCTTTGAAGTGCTAGAGTGACCTGCCTGATTAACTTACAGTCCAATGAAACATTGCCTAAACAAAAAACAGACTTAAGATTATCTATCGAGAAATTCTAATTCAGCCTTCGCCTTTATCACTAGATTTGCGATCTGTGCTTTATCTAATTAGTGATATCTATATCGATATTTATATTGTACAAAAATTACTAATATTTAAAACATATGTAGAATATTCTAGACAATATAAATATCTTTTAATGATGGAAATAAAATTAATGTTATATGAAAATAGGTAAAATCGTATATATATATATATATATATATATATATATATATATATAAAGGTTGAGAAGACATCAAATTGGTGTATAAGAGCTCCTTGTTTGTGAGATAAGGGACCCCTCTCCTTAGCGATTTGACTCTAAAATCTTTGAGATATACATACCCTACCCCCTTGTGACATACCTCTCTTGCACACACTGAGAAAACTTATTCTTTGAGGACTCTTGCTTGCAAGTGATTCAGGTTATTATATCTATTGGTCATTTTGATTATGATTATGAGATATTATGGATTTGATGATATGTTATTTGTTTGTATTTACATAGACAGGTGATATTGATTGGATTCTCCTGAGTGTGTAGGACTTTGGACCTCAAGGATGTAGAGGCATTGATGAAACCCCTTGGAATCTGGATCGAGTCAGAGAGTGGACTGTTGGGTTTGAATGTTGTTGATGTGACATATGTACATTTGATTAGATGTTATGATGATTGATTATTATTGTTGACATGATTTGTTGATGGCTACAGGTTGATGATAGTTTACCGACCACACTCACATATGGATTAGAGCAGTCACACACGAAAACCAGAGACATTAAGGGATAGGTGTGGTAGCAACCCTACCATAGCCTACTAGCACTCTCGTCGTAGCTCGAACCGTATGTTAACAATTACCTAGTTCAAGAAGACCCACGATTACGTGAGGGAAAACTGTGACAATCTCTCACGATGATTCTAAGGGGCGTGCAATAAGGCAAGGGCCTTATTCCTTTGAGGCCCTTAGTCTCCCACAAGATCCCCTAGTGGAGTATTGACTCCAGGGGTTTGACGTCTACCAAATTCATTCAAGAGACGAGTGACACCCTTGGAGCACGTAGTGCGCCTTTAAGGGCACATCGTGCAAATAAAATGGAAAGGGGTGAATGGCACCCTTGGAGCACGTAGTGTGTCTTGAAGGGCACATCACACAAAGAAAACGGAAAGAGGCATGTGGCACCCTTGGAGCACATAGTACGTCTTGAAGGGAATGTTGGGCAAATAAAACAGAAAGAGGCGAGTGGAAGCCTTGGAGCACATAGTGCGTCCTGAAGGTCATGTCATGATTTTAACTGGTAAGTGAATAAACCTAGTGCCTAGAAAATTGTGCCTCCTTAGGACCTAGTCGGCCTTAAAATGAATTATATGATAAGTAAAGTTTAAAAACAATTTTTCCCTTAAAAATGTCACCTATCCTAGTGAATTTAAAACCTAGGTCTAAGTAGAACCTTTGAACAAAATAATTAGACATATAACAAGAACGAGGTAAAGAAATTCAAACTTTAATTATTAAAGTAAAAATTCTAATGAAGGATTAAATTTTTAGAAAAGGGGTAATGGTTGTTTATATCTACATTTGCTAACTTAATTTTTAGTTAAAACGAAAAAAGGGTAAATGGTTGTTTTTATCTACATTTGCTAAATTAGTTTTTAGTTAAAAAGAAAATAAGAAAATAGGGTAAATAGTTATTTTATCAACACTTGCTAAATTTAATTTTAGTTAAATATGAAAATGGGGGAAACTTAAAAGAAAAAGGAAACTTAAGGAAAAATGGAAACTTAAATAAAAGGGGAGACTTAAAGAAAAAACAGAATGTCTAACCTAGTAAGGAATCTAGCCTTTGGGACATTCTATTTATGAACTCAACTAGTAATTAAGTAAGGCGTAAGTCATTTAAAAATTGTAAGGGAATATTGGGATACCAAGGAGAGTTTTTAGGAATGATCTTGGTGGGTGAGGGAGATAGGAATAATTAATTAATTAATAAAAATTATTTTCTAGTGCAACTAGTGGATCGGGCGACATGTGTACGGGGGAGGTTTTTCGAAATTAATTAAACGAAAAAGGAATTTAATCAGAATTTGGTAAAATAATTACTCGAAAAATCTATAAAAAGGATGAAGGAGGAGGAGTATGGATCTCATCTTTTTGCGTAATGTTACGCTGCTGAAATTTTATCTTGAATGAACTTTCTCTTGTGGGAGTTGGGATACCCATCTCAGGTAACGAGTGGTAGCTCGACCTTGCGAGGCGAGATGGGTGCTAGAATTATCTGGTATTGTGTGCATGGCCCCTTTGCGGACCGGGGGGCTCAGGGGGAAGAAAAGTACCCCTAACATTGGCTGGGAGGTACCGATGAGGTCACATCAATTGACAAGCGAGAGCTGGACAGAGTGTGTGTGGGATGACTCAGAGATTTTGATTTTGGCTATGATACACATGTGTATATTTGTAGAATGGTAGTTTAAATATTGTTCCCATGCCTTCAGTAATCTACTTCTATTGTGTTAAAGTTTACATTTTATTCAAAAAATACTATCCACCGATTTCATTTTTATCCTTCAAAAAATTGTCTTGATGAGCCCACCATTTTATGATCAGAGAACTTAAATTCATCCCAGCCTTATGCTAGCAGTTTTTTTTGAATTTATTTCCATGGTGAACCCAATCTCTGATTACAATGACTTCTCTGTGTTTGTTTTTATTGGTTTAATATGAAGCAAAATTGTTTTTTTATCTTCTGTCCCTTATCCTTAAGTTATTAGTCTTTGCCTAAGAAGTCGACCAGGAGCCTAATCGACTGACTTCACTCTAGTGTTTAAGACTGATATTTAAATTCCCTTCTTTCATGTGAATGGATAATCAGTGAAGGATAAATTTTGCCCAACTATCTATCCCTTATCTATGTGTTTGAACAATAAATATCTACACTTGAAAGATACATCTTTGCAACTTCTTGAATGATAAATCTTTGCGCTTGAATGATACATCCCTGTGTCCTTGAATGATACTTCTTGATTGTCTTTTCATTTTTTCCGTTGTTCTCTGCATTTTGCTGTTCTGACGCCCAATGTCTTACCTCTCTCACAGGGCGATTTACTTCCCTTGTTTTTCTGAGTTTAGCATGGAAACCCCAGATATTATAGAACTAATCTTGTTAACTTTTAATCTAGAGTTATTGCCCCCATATTTTGAATTCGTTTTACTGTTGAAATAACCATTATAGGCATCCAGACTAAAATCGTTTTTACTATTGAAACAAACCTTTATATGCTTCCATATTCGAATTCATTTTCATTGTCAAATAAATCCTTATAGGCATCCAGATTGAATTCATTTTTATTAATGGAATAAACCATTATAAGCATCTAGTTGGAATTCAATTTTACTGTTGAAACAAATATTTATAGGAATCCATATTCGAATTCGTTTTCATTGTTAAATAAATCGTTATAGGCGTGCAGATTTGAATTTTTTTTATTGATGGAATAAACCATTATAAGCGCATAGTTGGAAATCGTTTTTATTGTTGCAGTGTATTTTTTACAATGAATTTAATGTTGCAGTGTATTTTGAAAACTAATTTAAATGTTGTAGTGTATTTCTGACAGCAAATTTAAATGTTGCAGTGTATTTTTGACAACGAATTTAAATGTTGCAGTGTCTTTTCGACAACGAATTTAATGGTTGCAATGTATAGATATTTTACAATGAATATATTACATAGTGAATCTAGAGTTATCCAGTGAATCCCTTTTTGGTTGATTAACTGGTCATAACCATGCGTTATTTAAACTGACATATTAGGATGTTTTTTTTTTTTTGTAAATAAAGTGTAATTATATTAAAAGCTTCCAAAAAACCAGACCACATACCAAGTTAACCGGGCCGAAATTACTGGACTACCCCATCTCGGAGGAAACCAGTCCAGCCGGCCCATTAAGTCATGAGCAAGTATAAAAAAGAGAGAATAACCTGTCTTTGGCATAAAAAAAGGACTTAGACACTTAGACACCTGGAAAACTAGACTAAGTGAACCTATACACCTGGCTGGCCACTTGGCCAAGTGGCTGGGGGGTCACCGGATCCAGTCTCTGCCTCAAAGTGCGATATCCCGTCACTTCCATGCTCGTCGTGCTCCTGATTGCACTCAGCTACCGTGGCGGTGTCCTCGTACATTTCCTCTTCCCTGCTTTTACCAGGTGGGCTCGGCACAGGATGCTGGTCGTCATCTCCCTCGACTTCGGGGTCTCCTTCTGCGGCTTCTTCCTCAGAATCCGGGAACATGGCATCGTGCATGGACGCCAAAATTTGGAGAAAGTTGGCCACCTTAATTTCCGTAGCTTCCACCCGATGATGCAGGTCTGCAACCTCCTGTCGAAGCTCAAATACCAGGGTATACCGTGTGGCTAAATTGTCCCTGAATTGCGCTCTGTCGAAGGGGGCAAGGCCATCGAGAGCTGGTGTGCTAGGTAATTGCTGAGAGGCCTGGCCTAGACTGGAATTGCTAGCGGGAGGTTGGGATAGCCCAGGCTCGTGGAGGAGCCGACGAAGTATAATTGAGGTATTTGGAATGATAGCCATGGACCCAAGTTGTGGAGGTTGCAGGTTTACTTGGGAGGAGACTGACTGAAGACGGGGACGAGAATCGTCGGATGATGTGTCTGGGGAGGAAAGCGTAGGTCGGCGAGGCTTCCATGGCGCCCCTCGCCGTGGTCTGCCTCGAGGCCTCGTCATAAGGCCGTCTGTGCTAATTGCAGGGAGAGAGAAGGTTGGCGAGTAGCAGGGGAAGATGGGCTCTCGCGCACCCCAGAGGAGAAGAGCAGGGTGACAATCCGGCTTCAGGAGAATGAGCCCGACTATCAACAGATATGAATTAACCGTCGCCATTATAACACATCACATTCGAATTTTCATCGAAAGGACGCCTACGTAAATGCGCCTCATATCAACATTAATGCATTTAAATACTAGGTGGGGTGACAGGCTGTGGCACATGCCCAGGATGTGTCTCCATACCACGGCGACCTGTACCCTCATCCGTCTCCTGCCACGATGGCCCTTTTGACCCCCCATCCGGGGAGACATATTAGGATGTTATTATTTAAAGTTAGAAAAAGATATATTGTTTCAGTTTTATATTTAAAAGACAACGATATAATTAAAAGAAAGAAAAGACATTTAAAAGACAACAATAGATTTAAAAGACAACAATTATATTGTGATTTTAAGAGACAACGATATATTTTGATGTTCAAACACAACGATATATATTTAAAAGACATCAAATTTATATTTAAAAGACAACAAATATATTTAAAAGACCGTGATTTGTTGTGATGTTATAAGATAGCGAATTCATTTAGTTCAGTTTGAAAAGATAGTGAATTCATATAAGATAGAGATATAGTTTAAGTTTTAAATAACGAATTCATAAGATAGCGATATAGTTTCAGTTTCAAATAGTGATATAAGACAACAAATTCATATAGTTTCAGTTCTGATATTGGAATTGGAAAATAGTTACAATGAACTATTTGTTTGAATATAATTATTTTTAATGTGTATAGATTGATGTTTTCAAGCGTCACCATGTATAACTACTACATATAAGAGAATATACTTCTTACTATGCGAACATGGTGTAATTCATCATTACATTTTAGTATTGATTATGTTAAGTGCATATATTAATTCACTTTTTAATGCAAAAAATAAACAACAAGTAGTTATTCCATCAATGGTAAAGAAAGATCAGTTTAAGGAATGTATGAATTATGTGGATTCAATAAATTATTGTGAGTTATGATTGGTTACAGATTAGATTCCTTTGCGCCATTAACCATGTTGATGTAGGATTTCTTTGGAATTTAAGGTGAGGTATGCTTGTTATAGTAGTCATATTTCCCTTGCATCTTGTTAACTTGTCGATGGGGTACTTGAGTATAGTCTTCATGTTTTTGGCGGTTAATTGGGTCTCCTAGCGTGTTGGATTTTTCTTGGGTTACTGGTCTAGATATGTTATGCTGCACCTTGGTTACTGTCATGCCTACTGCCTTCTGATGGCTTGATTCCTAAATAGGGGATCATTAGGCACCCCGATTGATAGAAGTGAATGATAACCTAGCTAGAGTCACGTGCTTCCTAATGTGGGCGTATTGTTCGTTGTAATTGATGTCGGTACTCGGTTTGTAACACCTTAATGAGTTTGGTTTTGCGCACCATAGAAGTTTGTAGTTACTAGTCATTGAAGCCATTGTGTCATGTTGTTGATGTTGACCTTTATCTTGTAGGCATTGTCTTGCTTGTGTCGGGCGGGTAGCCATTTTTATCTATCCATTGACTATCACATGTTTCGTCTAGTTGCATGATGTGCTAGTATGCTGAGTCATTGTTGTCTATTTCCTGAATGCGTAAGTTGTGTTTGTTGTCAAGTTGTGTTGATTAATTTATGTCGTTTATTACCTTCCTTCTTAAAACAAAAAAAAAATTGCACTTTCTTGCGTCGCATGTGGTCGTAACGACGAGGTCATTACATATGGTATCAGAGTGGGTTCGACCAATGACTTGGGATCACTATGGCTTCCATTGGTTAGATATTTGATTGTAATGTTGTTAATTAAATTGATTTGTATTCATGCAGGTAATCATGGTTAGAGGATGTCACAGAGGTAGACGATCGGGTGCTAGGGGAGGAGGTGCGTTTCCCCCAATAGCATCCACGCCTGAGGGGTCTAACCCCCAGGGAGACAAACAGGATGTCCAAAAGGAACAAATAGCTATGGGTGATGTGGTTGGGCTGATGAGGTCCTTTTAGCAGATGTTTGAGGCACTGATCATCCATTTGGATAGAGATGAGGCTAGGGCATCGAAACCCCCTGCGAGTTCACTGCGTGCTTCGGTCGATACTAGTAGCATTCACTGTGAACTCGAGAAGGTCAAAGTTCCCAAGTTCTTTGGTGCCTCGAACGACACAGCCACCAAGGCATGGTTGGAGAATATGGTGATGTGATTTTCACTTCGTGACTATACCTCCAACATGAAGGTCTGCATGGAGGTATTTCAACTGAAGGGGAGTACTCTACTATGGTGTAAGAAGCTCCTGCCACAATTGAACATGGTCATCAAAGACATGTCATAGGAACTGTGAGAGGAATGATTTCGAGGAAGGTATCTATCGAAGGAATTCATTGAGCGTAAGCTCAATGAGTTCAACACCTTGTGACAAGGGGGTCATATGGTGCCTGAGTACTAGGCTCATTTTATGGAACTTCTTCGGTATGCTTTGTACCTGAATATTGAGAAACTTAAAGTCAACAAGTTTGTGTTTGGCCTTAATGTCAACAGGTTCGTGTTTGGCCTTAATGTCAACATTCATGCAAAGGTTAGGATTTTGATGCCTCAAAACTTGCAGTATGCTATCCAAAAGGCCCTCATAGCAGAGGAGGAGATTACCAACCAGGTTCAGAGAAGGACTCCAGCAAGACTAGCAAGGCAGGTGTCATCTGGTGCGCAACAGCATCAGACACCAGCTAGACATTTTCCATGATATCATGGCTTCCAGAGAGGATCCACTTTCAATACACCTCAGTGACCAGTGCCTCAGCAACATACTCCTTACCAAGGACCACAACAACGACAACAACGTCAACCGCAACAACATCAGTTTAGCCCTGTTTAGCAGAACAAACCAGGGTTCCAGGCTGGTGAGTCATCAGCTTCTACTTTAGGTACTAGGAGTACTAGACCAAAGAAAGGGTGTTGGACATGTGGGGAGCCACATTACCAGCGCAAATGCCCAGTGGAGAGGACTAGAGAATCTGGATCATCCAAACCCATTACCATGGGAGATTTGGGCAAGTCCCATCGGATTCCTGGAGCGGTGAATAACCACCAAGAAGAGCAGTAGTTGACTGTGCTCAAGATGCCAGGTACCTTCACTGACCAAACCCTTAGTATTTTGATAGATCCCAATGCTACAAAGAGTTTCATTTATGGTGTAGTGGTAAAATGAATTAAGGTAAAGGCAGTCGAAGATGATGATTTTAGCTTTGTAGAAATGGCTTTGGGAGCCAAACAAAAGGTTGGTGGGAAGGTTATTGGTTGTATTCTTAAACTGGGATATTTTTCCACTAGGGACAACCTGTATGTCACGATATTAGGATATTATGACATCGTGATCGATATGGACTGGTTGGAATCGCATGAAGCGATACTCAACTGTAAGACAAAATGGTTGAGCTCGGTCGATGATGAGGGACAAAGATGAATGATTATAGGTCGGAACCAGGGATTTTACCTGAGGTTCATCTCTTCCTCGTAGCTACATAAGAGCATGCACATATGATGTAATATTTATGTGATCCTTGTGTTAAATGAGAAGGGAGTCATGGAAGGTCTATAACACCTTCCGATGATGAGAAAGTTTGCGGACGTCTTCCTTGAGGAGTTACCTGGGATGTCGTCGGAAAGGGAATTGGAATTTACCATAGACTTAAAACTGGGGATTGAACCAATAGCTGTTACACATCATTTTCATCATCCCTATGACTGTTAATGATGTAAACCTATCTTTTGCCTTCAGAGGGGTTAGTGGCCTGAGTTCCTAAAGAAAGAAGGGAGGAGAACTTTTTCTAAGAAAAGAAGTTTCATTTTCCTTTGTAAAAACCCTATTAAAGAGGATGTTCGTAGGTTTCTATATAGGCAGGGTGTGAGAATGCCTGATTCTCACAGGTTACACCATAGCTGGGTTGCGAGAGGTTCGCAGGTCTCTCTATAGGCAGGGTGCGAGAATGCTTACACATGGAAAAAACGAGTGTTTTCTCAAATCTTCTAGAAGGAGAAACTTCCATGGTGAGGTGGCATCGGAATGGTTTAGATCTTACTCACTTTCATGATTTAGTGGGATCATCCTAACCTCCTCACCTTATCCTCTTCAACTTATAAAAGGAGAGGATCTCTCATGGAGAAGGGCTAAGTTGGATTTGGCTTGGAGTTATTAGCTTGGTTAGAGTGGTTTTGAGTTTTTCCTTTGTCAAGATAGATTGTGAATACTATCATATCTGTGCTCTCAGAATTATTGGAGTGAAAGTGTGTGGGGAACAAAGGACAGTTGGAAGGGACCTTACGACATCAAGGCGATCAGGTTGTATCTTCTAATTTCATTTAATATAATACAGCGACATGTCCCTTTCCCATAAAATCACTCTTATTTTATAACATAGCTCCTTGATCATATGCATAAGTTGAAATTGAATATACTTTGCTATATTCACTTTGGTTGATTTGTGTTGTCTTGGACCTGACTTCACAAGAGCGTCGGAGTGAAGTGGGAACAACAAAGACCTAAGGAAGCGATAAAAAGGTATGTCACTTATTCCTTCGTATCAGTAGATTCAATGACTACAACTTAGGGAAAGAGTTGTGTCCTATCTTGTTTTGTTCTATATCCAGGTGGATCTAGGGAGATCTACTAGTGTCTGCACCTACCGATTTGTCCGATAACAAAATTGGCGACCATACTAGGGAACAGATTGTTTCCTAGTTAGTCTCGTTTCCCTTCCTTTGATTGCTTGTTTGTTGGTTTCTGAGTTTGTGGGACATCCATCCAGACTCTCTGGATCTAGAAGTTCACTTAGATTCCCTGTCCTTTTTCAAAATTTTCTTTGATTACAGACATTCTCACACTGTACCTCTCTACAAACTGCGAAAACCATTGATTTTTGCACCCTGCTATTAGATCCAGTGTGAACTTCTCACACCCTACCAGTGTCTAGCCTACGAGAATACCTAATTCTCGCACTGTACTCTAGTTCTAGGCTATGAACTTGTTTGAAAACAATTTTGGATTGGGTCTTGTCATCTTTTGATGACCCAATTTTTCTTTGATAAGCTGGATTGAGCTTTTGGAGCCTATCTTGATCTGTTTACAGTCTCCTTGAGATTCTTTGAATTGCTTTTAGCCATCTTTGCTTTGTTTGGTTTCAAAGGATTAGTCTCTTGCTTTGAGTGTCTTTCAATTACAAAGCATGTGTTTTCTTTAGGATTGTTTAGGGAAAGATCAGATTTCTTCTGAATAGTTCACTTTAAAAGAAAACTTTTAGTTTGGGTTTCTTTGTTTTAAGAAAGT
>ML777936.1:25720-44786 GCA_009831015.1 Picea engelmannii | reverse complement strand
TAAATATTATTATTGTCATTTAAATTATGGTGTAAGTTGTTGGTTTCCAATTGATATCACCTATAAGCATGATATCATTATGAGTGCATTGCTATTGGACCTTAGTGCATGATTTAATCTTGAAAGGTCATTATTAAATTAGCAGTTGTAGCAAATAACGTAGCATACAAGAGGTTTGATAGTTGTAAATTCATGGTCCAGATTGTGACACAATGATAGACAGCTAATGTTTCAAGACAACGATATTGTAATTATTAATTATTGATTAATAACATGTGTGGTGCGATAACCTGGAATTACGTACCTTAAATTACCCCAGTTAGTATATTAGGGTGGTTGCCCATGCAAATGATGTTGAATTGGGTTCAGTTGTTGGAGTCCTCTTGTCACGTGCCTTCCATAAGGAGCGCAATTGTTCTCTTATGTATGTTATACTTGATTATGGTCAGTTTACTTTTGTCGCTAAATGTTTGCGTCGTGCACCTTATGCCTATGGTTGTGTATTGTTGCAGTTACTCGTCGTGTGCCTTTAGTATTCTTGTGATAAACATCATGGTTGTGTCTTGCTGGATGTCAAGGGGCGACGTAGAGTCAATTGTGTTGTTACTTCTACACGTGCGCACATACCTTACACAAAAAAAAAAAAAATTGCACCTGTTACTAGAATGGTTGTCGTAACGAGGAAGGTCGTTACAATATTGGATTGGGGGCATCCTTGCATTTGAAGTAGCGAAATTGCATGATTCTTGGCATTTTTTGATCTTAAATTATGCAAAATTTTCCCCCTCATGGATCGGACTGTCGACTGTTTCCTCAGGCATCACTGTAGTGATTGGTAACCTTAGTGGCCTATATCTTTAGGGTATTTACACAAGGTGACTATGGAGGGGAAATTCTTCACGGTACCTAGAATCAACGTTGGCCAAACTCACTTGAGCTCCTTGGAGGCTATACCCACGATTATGTGTGGTAGCTTGAACCAGGGTGTAAGTCTGTTAAGCAGGTCGTCAATGTAACTTTTCCACCCACTCTATCTCATCCCCTTCTTACATTGTTCTCGTGATGTTGGATTTCATCACCAAGTAGTGTGCCCATTGTGAGAAGGTTTTGTTTGCTTCATTGCTTACTAGATTTTTAGCGTGTGTTGTTTGTTCTCCCTAGTGGACTCTAGATTGGATTTTTGTTTTTAATGTTGTCAGTTCCGGAAATGACCAATGAAGGAACCTCTACTCCAAGGGAACCTTTTGTTTTTCCTTCTTACAGTAACATTGGTCCTCCTCACATTTCTACTTTGAGCCTTCCAGGTCTCACAATTGGGTTACCAGTATGGTTGTTTTCGACTCAGGTAATCATGAATGCAGATAGTACTTCAGTCACAAGCACTTCTCCTCAAGAACATCAACCTCATGTTGATCCTTCACTGTCTTCACCAATAATATCTTCTTCGCCTTCTTCACTTGCAAGGTCTTCTTCCATTTCATCTTCTTCACCGAGTGAAAGATCTCAAGATGGTAACTTGGTGGATAAGAAGAAGAAGAAATGAAAGAAGAAGAAGAAGAAAAATAAGCAAGGATCCAAACTTCCAACCACTTTCAAACATGTTGGAAAACAACCAATTACTGTTAATCATGCTGGGAGTGTTGATGATGTCAAGATCACCCAAACAACCCATAAGCCCAAGTTCCCTTGCAGGGTTTGCAAGGGTAACCATCTTCTTAAGGATTGACCTGGTCTATCCAAGGTTATAGAAGCATGGTATACACATCCTCGCCAACCCATGTCGTTAGCCTCTGAACAA
The DNA here is from genome assembly GCA_009831015.1 of Picea engelmannii. Classification (NCBI taxonomy): domain Eukaryota; kingdom Viridiplantae; phylum Streptophyta; class Pinopsida; order Pinales; family Pinaceae; genus Picea; species Picea engelmannii. The sequence goes on along the minus strand of ML777936.1, from coordinate 42,988 downwards.
AATTTTGATGACTTCTAGTCGACTAGTCACGACATAGTTGAGAAGAAGAAAAGTAGAGCCAAGTTCCCATGTATGTTATGAAAAGGGTGTCATCTAACTCATCTTTGCTTGTATGGACAAAGCCTTGAAATTACTGGAAGCCATGACTATTTCAGAGCCTCAACTTCCAGCTGCTTATCGCAAGCTTTCTCTCAACCCACCTGTAGTTGATGGAATGATCAATCTGGATCCCCCGTCGGTCAGTCCGGTTGATCAAGTGGTCAATCTGGTCACGTCCTTAATTGAACAAGTTGACAAAGTGGTTGATCCAATCCCATCCTCGATCAATCCCACTCTCCCTTTAGAGAGTGTTAACAAAGTGGTTGATTCGATCCCATCATCGGTTGATCCCACTCTCCCTTTAGAGAGTCTTAACAAAGTGGTTGATCTGATCCCATTGTCTGTCAACCCCATTCTCCCCTTGGAGAATGAAACCCAAGTGGTCGATCTGATCTCTCCATCGGTCGATCCTACTCTCCCGCTAGAGAGTAAGCCCGATACTGCCCATGTTTTTCTCGTTGATACAAAATCTACCATGCCGGGGGCTATTCCTCCTCCTCCCTTAAAACCCCCTCCAAGTAATGAGGCCATTCATTTTGATTGGGGTGTGCTAACTGGACCTCGTCTTCCCTCTCACATTCCTTTCCAGATTACAGTATAGGTTTGTGGTCGAGACGTTCCTCATACACTGATAGATGAAGGTGCATCTATTAGTATTTTGTCCTCTTTTGCTTGGCAAGCTTTGGGTTGTTCTCCACTTGCGTTGGTTACGCATAATATGTTAGATTTTAACAGAAGAACCGGTCAACCTTTAGGGACCCTTCCTCAGTTTCCTGTAACTTTGGGAGGGAAAACTGTCTTTATTGATGTCATGTTCATCCAAGACCCCTTCGATTTCTCTTTACTCCTTGGGCGATATTATGTTTATGCCATGAAAGCTATTGTGTCTACTCTTTTTCGTGTGATATATTTTCCTCATGATGGAAAAGTTGTGACTGTTGATCAACTTTCATTCACTGTCCCCGACTGGATTTCCTCCCTAAATGGTTCTTATATGCAAATGATATCGCCCCCGCCACAGGTCAATTATGTGGCGTTGTTGCCCATGGCTTCAACTTCTGATGACTTAGATCCAGTAGTTTACATGGTGATATCTTAGATAGGGTTGTTAGAGCCTGATCTTTTTACTCCTGTCGCAACCCTCGACATGGTGTCCTTCCAGATTCTGTTTCTACCTTCCATTGAAGACCTCTTGGAAGCCATGACCGAGTTTTGTCCCTTGAAATGGTGTCATTCTGGAGCATTGTCCTCTTGGAATCCATGATCAAGAAGAGATATTTATGAGGATAGTTTTTGCATCTCTGTGGCACCCTCATTAGAAAATGAAACAGAGGTTACGAGCATAGTTCTTGTTTCTGTGTGAAGCTCGTTAAACAATGAAATAGTTTTCCCCCTCTCTATTTGAGTCAAGTCCTACGTCTAGTATTTGAATCTTCCTTTCATTCATCTTTGCAGTTGGATTAAATGAATATTGGGGGGCATTTCTTACAGCCTCTAGACTTCATTTTGAAGTTAGAGCCACTAGCTTCTTAAGCTGGGGGCTAAGTACCAACCATGCATTGGGAAGTCACGAGCATAGTTTTCTATGGTTCAAGCTTGTGTAAAAATGAAACTAGCTACCTCAAGCATAGTTTCCTCTGGTTCAAGCTTATGTAAAAATGAAACCAAGTCCAAGCATAGTTTTGCTTATTTTTTAAGCTTGTGTAAAAATTAAAATCTATCCCAAGCATAGTTTTCTTTTGTTTTAAAGCTTGCGTAAAAATGAAAACAATCCCGAGCTTAGTCTTTGTTCTTTCTCATGCTCATAAATACATGAGAATAAGTTACCAATCTTAGTATTTGTTCTTTATCATGCTTGTAAATCAATGAGAATGTAACCAAGTATACTTTTATCACTTTTGTGGACTCATAAAGGTTATACAAAAAAGGAACCCCCTGGAGTTCCCTTTAAGCTCTTTTTAGACTCTCTAAACATGAAAAGATTGCCAAGTGATCTTGTTCTTTTCACGCTCATTAAAGTATTTGAAGAAAATGTCTATTGAACAATAGTTTATCTCTTTTTCAGTCTCATCATACTACTTTACAAAAAAGGAACTGAGAGAGTTTTCCTTAAGTGTTTTTTAGACTCTATAAACATGAAAAACCCCTGAGTTTTCTTTCTTTGGACTCATAAAACAAACATTGAAAGGCCCATATGAGACCGAACCACTCCTTCCTAGGGTTCGTTAAACATACTCCGAGGGACTCGTCCAAAAGATAAGATTACATAAACAAGCATATGTTATCCTCCTCAAGTTTGTGTAAAAATAAAGAGGTACTCGCCAGAAATGGTAGGAGAAAATTTGGGAAAGAAATGTATCTAAACCTGTACTTCATGGAATAGTCACTTTTGAACATGACACCCTTTCACTTGCCTTGTGTCTAGGTTGGAAAATCCGCTCGTCTCTTGATCATACTCCTTTATAAGATTACAAATTGATATGTGATCCCTATTGTTGAGTCAATGTTTCCAAGACATTTGTTGTGTCGTCAATATGTTCAAAAAGATGTCCAACCCGAAAAGCCTTCTATTGCATTGGCCATTTCTGCAGTCCTTAAAGCCTTCTATTGCATCGACCATCCCTGAGTCAGTCCTGAATCACTTGTTACTCTGATCTACACCAAATCTTGTTACTTGTTTCATGTCATTGATGGGGGATACATTAAGGCCTTCCTGTGACGAGTCTTTTCCTGTCGACTTCAACTCATTATCCATGAATTAGACATAGAAGCTAATTGGTACCTTGGAAATTACATACCTCAATGGTAGGTTTCCTCGCTTTCGATAGTGGGTTTTTATTATTGACCTTTGATCGGGAGATTCCGCCGAGTGTTCGACTTCAACTCATTAATTCACATTCATTGGATTATACTAGAGTACCTTGGGAGTCATTGACATTAATGGTGATTTCCCTCGCACTTGTTAATAGTTCTCATCATTGACCAGTAATCAAGTGGTTTCTACCATGTTCGACTTTAGTACATGTATTCACATGGTTAGATTTGTACTATAGAGTGGTGGAGATGAAGACCCTGAATCTATTTTTATGGATTCAGGTTGCGTTGGAGTATATTCAGTTTGTACTGTTGCATAGATCCACATTCTATATCTCGTGGCTATGTTCAAATTTGAGTCCTTAATGCATAGATCCACAATGTATTTCTGGTGGCTATGTTCAGATTTGATTCATAATGGCATGGATCCACAATGTATGTTTGGTGGCCATGACCTGTCTTACTTGACATGGATATTTGCATGTAGACATTTATGCTCTAATTCATTTGTATTATGAGTATGGGAATGCCTACCTCAGTGATGATGTATTATTGTACTGTATTTCCTTGTTTGTTGGCAGGTTTCTGACCGACTGTTCCTTGTTCCCTACACACACTCGACAAAGTATTTCAGCTATCACTTTGTTCTAACTTCATACTTTGGGGGGCTCTCTGTTACACATTATTTTTGTCATCCCTATGACCTTTAATGATGTAAACCTATCTTTTTCCTTCAGAGGGGTCAGTGGCCTGAGTTCCTAAAGAAATAAGGGAGAAGAACTTTTCCTGAGAAAAGAAGTTGCATTTTCCTTTGTAAAAACCCTATTAAAGAGGACGTTCACAGGTTTCTATATAGGCAGGGTGCAAGAATGCCTGATTCTTGCAGGTTGCACCATAGCTAGGTTGCGAGAGGTTCACAGGCTTCTCTATAAGCAGGGTGCGAGAATGCTTACACGTGGGAAAAATGAGCATTTTCTCGAATCTTCTAGAAGGATAAACTTCCATGGTGAGGTGGCATCTGAATGGTTTGGATCTTACTCGCTTTCATGATTTAGTGGGATCATCCTAAACTCCTCACCTTATCCTCTTCAACTTATAAAAGGAGAGGAGCTCTCATGGAGAAGGGCTAAGTTGGATTTGGCTTGGAATTATTAACTTGGTTAGAGTGGTTTTGAGTTTTTCCTTTGTCAAGATAGATTGTGAATACTATCAGATCTGTGCTCTCAGAATTCTTCGAGTGAAAGTGTCTGGGGAACGAAGGATAGTTGGAAGGGACCTTATGACATCAAGGCCATGGATGTAATATCTCTTTCACATTTAATATTAATGGATGTGTTTTCGTATTCATATTAATGGCAGTAAGTGTCACTCTTGAACATGACACCCCCTATTCATCATTTGAATCCAAGTTGGGAAATCCATTTGTCTCTCGTTCAACTTGCTACAAGGTCATGTCTTGGGCCATCTTTGAGTCATTTCTTCCAGGTCTTTGGTCGTGTCATTCATATATTCAAGAGAATTTCACACGATCCCTCTATCGAGTCGACCATCTGCAGTTGTCCATTATTACTATGTCGGCCTTCCCTGTGTCCATTTCAACTCATATTCATACTTTGTCTCATCCTCAAATTTTGTTACTTATTTCGTGTCATTTATGGGGGATACATCAAGGCCCTCCTGTGACAAGTCTCGTTCCATCGACTCCAACTAATTATCCATAAATGAGACTTAGAAATCATTTAGTACCTTGGAATCTGCATGCCTTAATGGTAGGTCTCTTCGCTTTCGACAAGGGTTTCACATCATTGATCCCTGATCAAGAGATTCTGCTGAGTGCTCGACTTCAGCTCATTCATTTGCATTCATTTAGATTGTATGTCGGTACCTTGGGAGTCATTGACATTAATGATGATTTCCCTCACACTTGTTAATGGTTTTCATCAATGACCGGTAATCAAGTGGTTTCTACCATGTTCGACTTCAACACATGTAATCGCATGGCTAGATTTGTACTTTCAGGTGATATGATTGAAGACCCTAGGTATCATCTTTTTTATCCAGGATGCGATGGAGTATGTATGATTTGTGTTGGTGCATAGATCCACTTTGTATGTCATGTGCCTATGTCATCTTAATTCAAGTCTTGTCACATAGATCCACAGTGTATTCCTGGTGGCTATGTAGCATTTTTGATGGCATGGAACCATGGTGTATAATTGGTGGCCATGACTTACGTTTTTGATTCCATTCATTTGTGATCTAAGCATGGGAATACCTACCTCAGAACTGGTATTATATTATGCAGATGCTTGATTGTTTACAGGTTTCCGATTAGGTGTGCTCCTGGTTTCTGACACACACATGCAGTTTACAAAGTATTTCATCTGTCATAGATTCAAGCCTCATACATTGGGGGGCATTCTGTTACACATGATTTTGGTCACTCTGGTGATGTCTCTACAAGTAATGTGTTCAGGATCCCACAAGGACTTTTTTCCTGAGAAAGATGACTATTGTCTTCTTCCAAAAAACACATTTTTAAGATGAGTTCACAGGTTGCCTATGTTACAGGGTGCGAGAATTCCTCATTCTCACGGGCCACCCACACTTAGGGTGCGAACTGTTTGCATTCTGCTCCATAGATAGGGTGCGAACCTATTTTTAAGCTTGGAAAGGAGAAGAAGTCACAAAGGTTCTAGAAGGGGATCTTCTAGAAAATGAGTTGGCATTCGCATGGTTGGAATCCTACTGACTTTGTAGATTTGGTGGGATCATCCTCATCCATGTAAACATCCTTCCTTATCCTATATATTGAAGGGTTTCTAATGGAAAAGGTTAAGCAAGATTGAATGAAGAATTGGTGAAATAATTGTGTGAAGAACCTTGCTTGGACAAAATCTTGAAGACTCTATTTGGTCTATCAAGAGGAATTGGATCTTCTTCATGCAAGTGCAGAGAAAGTGTGTGTGTTGGAGCCAAGGGTCACTGAAAGGAATATTGCGACATCAAGGTGATTAGGTTGTATCTTCTACTTTCATTTAATATAATACAGCGACATGTCCCTTTACCATAAAATCACTCTTATTTGATAGCATAACTCCTTGATCATATGCATAAGTTGACATTGAATATACTTTGTTATATTCACTTTGGTTGGTTTGTGTTGTCTTGGACCTGACTTCACAAGAGCGTCGGAGTGAAGCGGGAACAACAGAGACCTAAGGAAGCAATATAATGGTATGTCACTTATTCCTTCTTATCAATAGATTCAATGACTACAACTTAGGGAAAGAGTCGTGTCCTATATTGTTTTTTTCTAGATCTAGGTGGATCTAGGGAGATCTATTAGTGTCCGTACCTACTGATTTTTCTGATAACAATAGAAAGAATGCCTTATCGGATGTAGACCCCAGAACTACAGGAGTTGAAAATGCAAGTGAAGGAGTTGCTAGACCTGGGAATTATATGTCCAAGTGTGTCACCTTGGGGTGAACCTGTTATCTTCATATAAAAGAAGGATGGGTCGTGGAGACTCTGCATTGACTATCGTCAATTGAACAAGGAAACGATCAAGAATCAATACCCATTTCCAAGGATTGATGATCTGTTCGATCAAATGAAAGGCGCGATGATGTTTTCAAAGATCAACTTGAGATCAGGGTATCACCAGTTACAGATCAAGGAGGATGACGTCCCTAAGACCACCTTTAAGATGAGGTTTGGACATTACGAGTTTATTGTTTTACCATTTGGGCTGACGAACACCCCAGGAGTATTTATGAGTTTGACGAATGGGGTGCTTCGTGACTACTTGGACAAGTTCGTCCAAGTATTCATTGACGATATTTTGATTTACTCTTGGACAATGGAGGATTATGACGGACACTTGCGCTTGGCATTATAGTGTTTGTGAGAGAACAAATTGTATGGGAAATTTTCTAAATGCTCATTTTATCAATCAAAGATTCACTACTTAGGGCACGTCATCTTCGACGAAGGTATCGTCATGGATCCAACAAAGGTCGAGGCTATTATGGAACGGCTTGCACCGAGGAATTTCCTGGAAGTGCATAGCTTCATGGGTTTAGCAGGATACTATCTGTGGTTCGTCAAGTGTTTTTCAAAGTAGAAAATCCGATTACGGAATTGCATAAGAAGAACAAGAAGTTTGTCTGGACCGAGAAATGCGTGGAAGCATTTCAGAGGCTCAAGGAGTTGTTGACAATGAAACTGATACTGAAGGTCCCTGATATGGACGCAAACTTCTTGGTATGCACTAACACATCTAAGGAAATATTAGGTCGAGTCTTGATGCAAGACAGTCGAGTGATCTCTTACATCTCGAGAAAGTTTAGAAGGCATGAGGAGAACTATGCAATAGACGAATTAGAGTTGTTAGCCATTGTTTATGCCTTGAGAGTTTGGAGACACTACCTTATTGGACAAAAATTTGAACTAAAAACATACCACTGTGAACTACAACACATATTTACGCAAAGTGATTTGAACGCGCGAAAATAACATTGGTCGGAATTTCTTAGCAAGTATGATTTTGAGATTGTAGAAAAGAAGGGGCCCATGGCCTATCGACTAGCCTTGCCTGATTCTTTGAGGCGTATGAATGATGTTTTTCATGTATATGTTCTGAGACATTATATTAGTGATCATACACATGTTATTGACTTAATTTCCTTGCATATATCTGATGAGGCTACGCTCACGTCGCAACCAATCCGCATCCTGGACCATCGCATTCGACATCTACAATGTCAGACAAAAGACCAGGTCAAGGTACAGTGGGACAACTATAGTCCACATTCGGTGACCTCGGAGGATGCATATGATATGCGCCAACAGTTTCCATTTCTATTTGATATATAGACTTATCATACTTTGATACACTTTATTTCAACACTTATATACTGTGAAACTTTCGGACGAAGTTTAAACCAAGAAGGGGTGTATGTGATATCCTTCTCTTGTGCACATTGAGTGAACTTATTCTTTGAGGACACTTGCTTGCAAGTGATATGGGTTATTATATCTGTTGGTCATTTTGATTATGATTATGAGATATTATGGATCTGATTATATGTTTTTGGTTGTATTTACATAGACATGTGTTATTGACTGGGTTCTCTTGAGTGTGCAAAACTTTGGACCTCGAGGATGCAGAGGCATTGATGAAACCACTTGGACTTCGGATCGAGTGAGGGAGTGGACTATTGGGTTTGAATGTTGTTGATGTGACATATGCACATATGATTAGATGTTATGATGATTTATTATTATTGCTGAAATGATTCACTGATGGATGCAGGTTGACAATAGATTGTCGACCAGACTCACATATGGAGTAGAGGGGTCACACACGACAACCAGAGACATTGAGGGAGAGCTATGGTAGAATCCCTACCACAACCTACTAGCACTCCCTTCGTGGATCAAATTGTAGGTTAACGATTACCTAGTTCGAGAAAACCCACGATGTCATGAGGGAAGACTGTGATAGTGTCTCGTGATAATTCTAAGGGGCAAGAAATAAGGCATAGGCATTATTCCTTAGAGGCCCTTAGTATCCCACAAGATCACCTAGCGGAGTATTGACTGTAGGGGTTTGACATCTACCAAATTCAATCAAGAGGCAAGTGGCACCCTTGGAGCATGTAGTGCATCTTGAAGGGCATGTCGCGCAAAGAAAACAGAAAGAGGCGAGTGGTACCCTTGGAGAACGTAGTGCGTATTGAAGGGAACATTGTGCAAATAAAACAGAAAGAGGCAAGTGGCACCCTTGGAGCATGTAGTGCTTCTTGAAGGGAACGTCTTGCAAATAAAACAGAGAGAGGCGACTGGCACCCTTGGAGCACGTAGTGCATCCTGAAGGGCACGTCATGATTTTAAATGGTAAGTGAATAAACCTAGTGCCTACAAAATTGTGCCTCCTTGGGACCTAGTCAGCCTTAAAATGAATGATATGATAAGTAAAGTTTAAAAATGAATTTTCCCTTAAAAATGTCACCCAACCTAGTGAATTTAAAACCTAGGTCTAAGCAGAACCTATGAACAAAATAATTAGACATATAACAAGAAGGGGGTAAAGAAATTCAAACTTTAATTATTAAAGTAAAAATTCTAATGAAGGACTAAATTTTTAAAAAAGGGGTAATGGTTGTTTTTATCTACATTTGCTAATTTAATTTTTAGTTAAAAAGAAAAGACGGTAAATGGTTGTTTTATCTACATTTGCTAAATTAATTTTTATTTAAAAAGAAAAGAGGGTAAATGGTTATTTTAATGACACTTGCTAAATTAATTTTTAGTTAAATAAGAAAAAAGGGTAAACTTAAAAGAAAAAAGGAAATCTAAGAAAAAAGGGAAACTTAAAGAAAAGGGGAGACTTAAAGAAAACGATGAATGTCTAACTTAGTAAGGAATCTAGCCTTTGGGACTTTCTATTTATGAACTAAACTAGTAATTATGTAAGGCGTAAGTCATTTAAGAATTGTAAGGGAATATTGGGACACCGAGGAACATTTTTAGGAATTCTCTTGGTGGGTGAGGGAAATAGGAATAATTAATTAATTAATTAATTAATAAAATTGATTTTCTGGTGCAACTAGTGGATCAAGCGACATGTGTACGGGGGAGTTTTTTTGAAAGTAATTAAATGAAAAAGGAATTTAATGAGAATTTGGGAAAATAATTACTCGAAAAATCTATAAAAAGGATGGAGGAGGAGGAGTATGGATCTCATCTTTTTGAGTAACGTTACACTGCTGAAATTTTATCTTGACTGAACTTTCTCTTATGGGAGTTGGGATAGCCAGCTCGGGTAACGAGTGGTGGCTCGACCTTGTGAGGCAAGTTGGGTGCTATCATTCTTTGGTATTGTGTGTGTGGCCTGTTTGTGGCTCAGGGGGCTTAGGGGGAAGAAAATTACCCCTAGCATTGGCTAGGAGGTACCAGTGAGGTCACATCGATCAGAAAATGAGAGTTGGACGAAGCGTGTAGAGGAAAAAATCTTAGATCTCCCTTTTGGATATGGTACGCATATGTATATTTGTATTGAATGGTAGTTTAAATATTTTTCCCACATCTTCATTAATCTACTTCCACTGTGTTAAAAGTTACATTTTATTCAGCGAACACTATCTAGCGATTTCATTTTTATCCTTCAACAAATTGTCTTGATGAGCCCAATGTTTTATGATCAGAGAAATTAAAGTCATCCCAGCCTTATGCTCATTTTTTTTTTGAATTGATTTCCATGGCGAACCCAAACTCTGATTGCAATAACTTCTCTGTGTTTTTTTTTATTGGTTGAATATGAAGAAAAATTATGTTTTTATCTTCTGTCCATTATCATTCAGTTATTAGTCTATGTCTAAGAAGTTGGCCAATAGCCTAATTGACTGACTTCACTCTGGTGTTTAAAACTGATATTTAAATTCCCTGCTTTCCTATGCATGTATAATGAGTGAAGGACAATTTTCGCCCAGCTATCTATCCCTTACTTATCTCTGTGTTTTAACGATAAATCTTTGTGCTTGAATGATACATCTATGCATCTTCTTGAATGATAAATCTTTGCACTTGAATGATAAATCCCTTCGTTTTGAATGATTGTCTCCCACAAGATCACCTGGCAGATTATTGACTCCAGGGGTTTGACGTCTGCCAAATTCAGTCAAGAGGCGAGTAAAATGAATGATATGATAAGTGAAGTTTAAAAAAAAAAATTCCCTTAAGAATGTTGCCCAACCTAGTGAATTTAAAACCTAGGTCTAAGCAAAACCTCTGAACAAAATAATTAGACATATAACAAGAACGGGGTAAATAAATTCAAACTTTAAATATTTAAGTAAAAATTCTAATGAAGGATTAAATTTTTAAAAAAGGGGTAATGGTTTTTTTTATTTACATTTGCTAATTTAATTTTTAGTTAAAAAGAAAAGATGGTAAATTGTTTTCTTTATCTACATTTGCTAAATTAATTTTTAGTTAAAAAGAAAAGAGGGTAAATGGTTATTTTATCAACACTTGCTAAATTGATTTTTAGTTAAATAGGAAAAAGGGGGAAACTTAAAAGAAATAGAAAACTTAAGGAAAAAGGAAAACTTAAATAAAAGGGGAGACTTAAAGAAAAAGATGAATGTCTAACTTGGTAAGGAATCTATCCTTTGGGACTTTCTATTTATGAGCTCAACTAGTAATTAAGTAAGGCGTTACTCATTTAAGAATTGTAAGGGAATATTGTGACACTGAGGAGCGTTTTTAGGAATTCTCTTGGTAGGTGAGGGAAATAGGAATAATTAATTAATTAATAAAATTGATTTTCTGTTGCAACTAGGGGATCGAATGACATGTGTACGCGAAAGGTTTTTCGAAATTAATTAAATGAAAAAGAAATTTAATGAGAATTTGGAAAACTAATTACTCGAAAACTCTATAAAAAGGATGGAGGAGGAGGAGGAGTATGAATCTCATATTTTTGGGTAACGTTACGCTATTGAAATTTTATCTTGACTGAACCTTCTCTTGTGAGAGTTGGGATACCCATCTCGGGTAATGAGTGGTAGCTCAAACTTGCAAGGCGAGCTGGGTGCTAGCATTCTCTAGTATTGTGTGTGTGGCCCCTTTGCATCTCAGGGGGCTCATAGGGAAGAAGAGTACCCCTAGTGTTGGTTGGGAGGTACCGGTGAAGTCACATCGGTTGGCAAGCGGGAGATGGACAGAGTGCACACAGGACAATGACTCAGAGATTTCACTTTTGGCTACGGTACACATGTGTATATTTGTAATGAATGGTAGTTTAAATATTGTTCATGTGCCTTCAGTAATCTACTTCTACTATGTTAAAGTTCATGTTTTATTCAACGAACACTATCCAACGATTTCATTTTTATCCTTCAAAAACTTGTCTTGATGAGCCCAACGTTTTATGATCATAGAACTTAAAGTCATCCCATCTTTATTCTCATTGTTTTTTTTTAATTGATTTCCATGATGAACCCAAAATCTGATTTCAATGACCTCTCTCCATTTATTTTTATTGGTTTAATACAAAGAAAAAATGTATTTTTATCTTTTGTCCCTTATCCTTAAGTTATTAGTCTATGTGTGAGAAGTTGGCGAGGAGCCTAATCTACTGTCTTCACTTTGGTGTTTAAGACTGATATTTAAATTCCCTTCTTTCCTGTGCATGGATAATGAGTGAAGGATAATTTTTTCCCAACTATCTATCCCTTACTTATCTCTGTGTTTGAACGATAAATATCTGTGCTTAAATGATACATGTCTGCGTTTTTCTTGAATGATAAATCTTTGCACTTGAATGATACATCCCTTGGTTTTGAATGATTATTCTCCCACAAGATCACCTGGCGGAGTATTGACTCCAGGGGTTTGACATCTACCAAATTCAATGAAGAGGCGAGTGGCACCCTTGGAGCACGTAGTGCGTCTTGAAGGGAACGTCACAGAAAGAAAACGGAAAGAGGTGAGTGGCACCCTTGGAGCACGTAGTGTGTCTTGAAGGGCACGTCACACAAAGAAAAAAAAAAGAGGCGAGTGGCACGCTTTTAGCACGTAGTGCGTCCTGAAATGAACTTCATCCAAAGAAAATAGAAAGAGACAAGTGACACGTCATGATTTTAACTGGTAAGTGAATAAACATAGTGCCTAGAAAATTGTGCCTCCTTAGGACCTAGTCGGTCTTAAAATGAATGATATGATAAGTAAATTTTAAAAACAAATTTTCCTTTAAAAATGTTTCCCAGCCTAGTGAATTTAAAACCTAGGTCTAGGAAAAACCTCTAAACAAAATAATTAGACATATAACAAGAAGGGGGTAAAGAAATTCAAACTTTAATTATTAAAGTAAACATTCTAATGAAGGATTACATTTTAAAAAAAGGGGTAATGGTTGTTTTTATCTACATTTGTTAATTTAATTTTTAGTTAAAAAGAAAAGAGGGTAAATGGTTGTTTTTATCTACATTTGCTAAATTAATTTTTAGTTAAAAAGAAAAGAGGGTAAATGGTTATTTTATCGACACTTGCTAAATCAATTTTTAGTTAAATAGGAAAAAGGGAGAAATTTAAAAGAAAAAGGAAACTTAAGGAAAAAGGGAAACTTAAAGAAAATGGGAGACTTAAAGAAAAAGTTTAATGTCTAACTTAGTAAGAAATCTAGCCTTTGGGACTGTCTATTTATGAACTCAACTAGTAATTAAGTAAGGTGTAAGTCATTTAAGAATTATAAGGGAACATTGGGACACCAATGAGCTTTTTTAGGAATGCTCTAGGTGGGTGAGGGAAATAGGAATAATTAATTAATTAATAAAGTTCATTTTTTGGTGCAACTAGGGGATCGTGTGACATGTGTATGGGGGAGGTTTTTCGAAATTAATTAAATGCAAAAGGAATTTAATGAGAATTTGGGAAACTAATTACTCAAAAACTTTATAAAAACGATGGAGGACAAGGAGTATGAATCTCATCTTTTTGCATAACGTTACACTGCTAAAATTTTATCTTGACGAACTTTCTCTTGTGGGAGTTGTGATACCCAACTCAGGTAACGAGTGGTAGCTCGACCTTGCGAGGCAAGTTGGGTGATAGCATTCTTTGGTATTGTGTGTGTGTGTGTGTGGACCCTTTTCAGCTTGGGGGACTCAGGGGGAAGAAGAGTACCCTTAGGGTTGGTTAGGGTTACCGATGACGTCATATCGGTCGACAAGTGGGAGTTGGACAGAGCCCGCGTAGGACAGTGACTCAAAACTTTCTCTTTTGGCTACGGTACACATGTGTATATTTGTATTGAATGGTAGTTTAAATATTGTTCCTACGCCTTCAGTAATATACTTCTACTGTGTTAAAGTTTACGTTTTATTCTACGAACACTATCCGACGATTTTATTTTTATCCTTCAACAACTTGTCTTGATGAGCCCAACGTTTTATTATCAACGAACTTAAAGTTATCCCAACCTTATGCTCACTATTTTTTTTGAATTGGTTTCCATGGACAATCCAAACTATCACTAAAATTACTTCTCTGCGTTTTTTTTTTATTGGTTTCATATGAAGAAAAAAATTATTTTTATCTTTTGTCCCTTATACTTAAGTTATTAGTATGTTCCTGAGTAGTTGGCCAGGAGCCTAATCGACTATATTCACTCTAGCGTTTAAGACTGATATTTAAATGCCCTTCTTTCCTGTGCATGGATAATGAGTGAAGGATAATTTTCATCGAGCTATCTATCCCTTACATATCTCTACGTTTGAACAATAAATCTATGGGCTTGAATGATACATCTCTGCATCTTCTTGAATGATAAATCTCTCCACTTGAATGATACATCCCTTCGTTTTGAATGATTATTCTCCCACAAGATCACCTGGTGGAGTATTGACTCCAGGGGTTGGACGTATACCAAATTCAATCAATAGGCGAGTGCCACCCTTGGAGAATGTAGTGCGTCTTGAAGGACACATCGCGCAAAGAAAACAGAAAGAGGTGAGTGACACCCTTGGAGCACATAGTGCATATTGAAGGGCACGTCGTGCAAAGAAAATGGAAAGAGACAAGTGGAACCCTTGGAGAACGTAGTGCGTCTTGAAGGGAACGTCACACAAATAAAACGAAATGAGGCAAGTGGCACCCTTGGAGAACGTAGTGTGTCCTAAAGGCCACATCATGATTTTAACTGGTAAGTGAATAAACCTAGTGCTTAGAAAACTATGCCTCCTTAGGACCTTGTCAGCCTTAAAATGAATGATATAATAAGTAAAGTTTAAAAACAAATTTTCCCTTAAAAATGTCACCTAGCGTAGTGAATTTAAAACCTAGGTCTAAGAAAAACCTTTGAACAAAATAATTATACATATAACAAGAAGGGGGTAAAGAAATTCAAACTTTAATTATTAAACTAAAAATTCTAATGAATGATTAAAATTTAAAAAAAGGGGTAATGGTTGTTTTTATCTACATTTGCTAAATTAATTTTTAGTTAAAAAGAAAGAGGGTAAATGGTTGTTCTTATCTACATTTGCTAAATTAATTTTTAGTTAAAAATAAAAGAGGGTAAATGGTTATTTTATTGACACTTGCTAAATTGACTTTTAGTTAAATAGGAAAAGTGGGGAAAGTTAAAAGAAAAAAGAAACTTAAGGAAAAAGGGAAACTTAAAGAAAATGTGAGATTTAAAGAAAAAGTTGAATGTCTAACTTAGTAAGGAATCTAGCCTTTGAGACTTTCTATTTATGAACTCAACTAGTAATTAAGTAAGGCATATGCCATTTAAGAATTGTAAGGGAATATTGGGACAAAGAGGAGTGTTTTTAGGAATACTCTTGGTGGATGAGGGAAATAAGAATAATTAATTAATTAATAAAATTGTTTTTCTAGTGCAACTAGGGGATCAAGCGACATGTGTACAGGGGAGGTTTTTCGAAATTAATTAAATGAAAAACGAATTTAATGAGAATTTGGGAAACTAATTACTAGAAAAATCTATAAAAAAAATGGAGTATGAATCTCATCTTTTTGCGTAACATTACGCTACTGAAATTTTATCTTGATTGAACTTTCTCTTATGGGAGTTGGGATACCCAGTTTGGGTAATGAGTGGTAGCTCAACCTTGTGAGGTGAGATGGGTGCTAGCATTCTCTGGTATTATGTGTGTGGCCCCTTTGTAGCTTGGTGGGCTCAGTGGGAGGAAGAGTACCCCTGGCATTGGCTGGGAGGTACCAGTGAAGTCACATCGGTCGACAAGTGGGAGCTGGAAGGAGCACGCATGGGACAATGACTCAAAGCTTTTTCTTTTGGTTATGGTACACATGTTTATATTTGTATTGAATGGTAGTTTAAATATTGTTCCTATGCCTTCAATAATCTACTTCTACTGTGTTAAAGTTTATGTTTTATTCAGTGAACACTATCCAACAATTTAATTTTTATCCTTTAGCAAATTGTCTTGATGAGCCCAACGTTTTATGATCAGAGAACTTAAAGTCATCCTAGCCTTATGCTTGTTGTTTTTTTTGAATTGATTTCCATGGTGAACCCAAACTCTGATTGCAATGAATTCTCTGCGTTTGTTTTTATTGGTTTAATACGAAGAAAAATTGTGTTTTTATCTTCTGTCCCTTGTCCTTAAGTTATTAGTCTGTGCCTGAGCAGTTGGCCAGGAGCCTAATCGTCTGTCTTCACTCTGGTGTTTAAGACTGAGATTTAAATGCCCTTCTTTCCTATACATGGATAATGAATGAAGGATAATTTTTTTCCAACTATCTATCCCTTACTTATGTCTGCGTTTGAACGATAAATCTCTACGTTTGAACAATAAATCTCTGCACTTGAATGATACATCTTTGCCTCTTCTTGAATGACAAATCTCTGCACTTGAATGATACATCCCTTCATTTTTAATGATTGTCTCTTCATTTTGTCTGTTGTACTCTGTGTTTTGTTGTTCTAACACCCAATGTCTTACCTCTCTCACTGAGTGATTTACTTCCTGTTATCGCTTAGTTTGTAGGATAGGCTTAGTATCTTGGAGATAAGAATCAAAGTGGTGTAACAGGAGCTTCCCCACCCATTGTCACCTCGATGGGGAGCTCTTTCTATTCAGGGTGGCTAATCCCAAGGGAGACGTCCCTAGTAATCTGGGGTTCTGAAGGAAAAGGATCAAGGGTTTAAGGCTCAAAGGTTAAGGTTAGCTTTCCCTTCACAGATTACTGCCAAATGGATAGTCAAAGAGAAGATATTCCACTGAAAAGGGAACTTGTTTGCGAGACAAGGCAATGATAAAACTAAAATATGCCACAGTGGTTAGTACTTCAAAATATTAATGACTATCTTTAATACATATGAGCAATAATAAATGTAATTATTGACGAAGTCAATGATTGCAATTAAAGCTAAGACTTATAATATCACTTCCTCAATAAATACAAATGATAGAGCATTCAATGTATACAATCAATCTTTTAATTGTCACAATGCATAAAATGTGCTCATATAAATATTGTTGCTGCGTCAAACCTGCTAAAAGGTGACGTCAGCCCTATTCTAGGTTAGTTTTAGCTAGACAATAAAGTGGATGTTTTGCTAAATAAGCCAATGAAATTGCTCAACACTCAAATGTCTATCAAAGGATGACCCACAACGTTTTACACTAAACAAGGGTTAAAAAGAGGCTTGACTTCATCAACTAGTTAGGGTTAGTAGGCCGCTAGGGTTAGTTAGGGTTTCAAGTTTTAGAAGATAGAAAGGTTGTTTTGATACAAAACTCTCAACGTTGCATTATTAGACTAGTGCCTTGGGTAAATGGAGTCAAAGAGAGAGGC
>ML777936.1:6391-17342 GCA_009831015.1 Picea engelmannii | reverse complement strand
TTAAGGTCGAGGAGACATCAAATTGGTGTATAAGAGCTCCTTGTCTGTGATATAAGGGACCCCTCTCCTTAGCAATTTGACTCTAAAATCTTCAAGATATACATACCCTACCCCCTTGTGGCATACCTCTATTGCGTGCACTGAGAAAACTTATTCTTTGAGGACACTTGCTTGCAAGTGATCTGGGTTATTATATCTATTGGTCATTTTGATTATGATTATGAGATATTATGGATTTGATGATATGCTATTGACTGGGTTCTCTTGAGTGTAAAGGACTTTGGACCTCAAGGATGTAGAGGAATCGATGAAACCCCTCGGACTCTATATTGAGTCAGAGAGTGGATTGTTGGGTTTGAATGTTGTTGATGTGACATATGTACATATGATTAGATGTTATGATGATTGATTATTATTGTGAACATGATTCATTGATGAATGCAGGCTGACGATAGCTTACCAACCAGACTCACATATGGATGAGAGAAGTCACACACGAAAACTAGAGACATTAAGGGAGAGGTGTGGCAGCAACCCTATCATAGCCTACTAGCACTCTCGTCGTGGATCAAACTATTTGTTAACGATTACCTAGTTCATGAAGACCCACGATGCCGTGAGGGAAAAATGTGACAGTCGCTCATGATGATTCTAAGGGGCATGCAATAAGGAAGCGGCCTTATTCCTTAGAGACCCTTAGTCTCCCACAAGATCATCTGGAGGAGTATTGACTCCAGGGGTTTGACGTCTACCAAATTCAATCAAGAGACGAGTGACACCCTTGGAGCATGTAGTGTGTCTTGAAGGGCATGTCACGCAAAGAAAACGGAAAGAGGTGAGTGGCACCCTTGGAGCACGTAGTGTGTCTTGAAGGGCACATCACGCAAAGAAAATGGAAAGAGGCGAGTGGAACCCTTGGAGCACGTAGTGCATCTTGAAGGGCACGTTGCGCAAATAAAATGGAAAGAGGAGAGTGGCAACCTTGGAGCACATAGTGAGTCCTGAAGGGCACGTCACAATTTTAACTGGTAAGTGAATAAACCTAGTGCTTAGAAAATTGTGCCTCCTTAGGACCTAGTCAGCCTTAAAATGAATTATATGATAAGTAAAGTTTAAAAACAAATTTTCCATTAAAAATGTTGCCTATCTTAGTGAATTTAAAACCTAGGTCTAAGTAGAACCTTTGAACAAAATAATTAGACATATAACAAGAACGGGGTAAAGAAATTCAATCTTTAATTATTAAAGTAAAAATTCTAATGAAGGATTAAATTTTTGGAAAAGGGGTGATGGTTGTTTTTATCTACATTTGCTAACTTAATTTTTAGTTAAAACGAAAAAAGGGTAAATGGTTGTTTTTATCTACATTTGCTAAATTAATTTTTAGATAAAAAGAAAATAGGGTAAATGGTTATTTTATCGACACTTTCTAAATTGATTTTTAGTTAAATAGGAAAAAAAGGGGGAAACTTAAAAGAAAAAGAAAACTTAATGAAAAATGGAAACTTAAAGAAAAGGGGAGACTTAAAGAAAAAACTGAATGTCTAACTTAGTACGAAATCTAGCCTTTGAGACTCTCTATTTATGAACTCAACTAGTAATTAAGTAAGGCGTAAGTCATTTAGGAAGTGTAAGGGAATATTGGGATACAGAGGAGAATTTTTAGGAATGCTCTTGGTGGGTCAGGGAATTAGGAATAATCAATTAATTAATAAAATTTATTTTCTAGTGCAACTAGTGGATCGGGCAACATGTGTATGGGGAAGGTTTTTTGAAATTAATTAAATGAAAAAAGAATTTAATGAGAATTTGGGAAACTAATTACTCGAAAAATATATAAAAAGGATGGAGGAGGAGGAGTATGGGTCTCATCCTTTTGCATAATGTTATGCTGCTGAAATGTTATCTTGACTGAAATTTCTCTTATGGGAGTGTGGATACCCAACTCGGGTAACGAGTGGTAGCTCGACCTTGTGAGGTGAGATGGGTGCTAGAATTCTCTAGTATTGTGTAAATGGCCCCTTTGCGGATCGGGGGGCTCAGGGGGAAGAAGATAACCCTTAGTGTTGGGTGGGAGGTAGTGATGAGGTCACATCGGTCGACAAGTGGGAGATGGACAAAGCATGCATAGGACAATGACTCAGAGCTTTCGCTTTTGGCTATGATACACATGTGTATATTTGTATTGAATGATAGTTTAAATATTGTTTCTGCACCTTCAGTGATCTACTTCAACTGTGTTAAAGTTTACATTTTATTCAACGAACACTATCCAATGATTTCATTTTTATCCTTCAACAAATTGTCCTGATGAGCCCAACATTTTATGATCAAAGACCTTAAAGTCATCCCAGCCTTATGCTCGTAGTTTCTTTTGACATGATTTCCATGGCGAACCCAAACTCTGATTGCAATGACTTCTCTATGTTTGTTTTTATTGGTTTAATATGAAGAAAAATTGTGTTTTTATCTTATGTCCCTTATCCTTGAGTTATTAGTCTTTGCCTGAGAAGTCGGCCAGGAACCTAATCGACTATCTTCACTCCAGTGTTTAAGACTAAGATTTAAATTCCTTTCTTTCATGTGCATGGATAATGAGTGAAGGATAATTTTCGCCCAACTATCTATCCCTTACTTATCTCTGTGTTTGAACAATAAATATATGCGCTTGAATGATACATCTCTGTGACTTCTTGAATGATAAATCTTCACGCTTGAATGATACATCCTTGCATCCCTGAATGATAAATCTATGCATTTGTTTTTGAATGCTGGTCTCTTCATTTTGTCTATTGTTCTCTGTGTTTTGTTGTTGTGACACCCAATGTCTTACCTCTCTCACTGGGTGATTTGCTTCCCTTGTTTTTTTGAGTTTAGCACGAAAACCCCAGGCGTTATAGAAATGATCTTGTTAACTTTTAATCCAGAGTTATTACGGCCAAATTTTGAATTCGTTTTACTGTTGAAATAACCATTATAGGCATCAAGATGGAAATTGTTTTTACTATTGAAACAAACCTTTATATGCGTCCATATTCAAATTCATTTTCATTGTCAAATAAATCCTTAAAGGCATCCAGATTGAATTCGTTTTTATTGATGGAATAAACTGTTATAAGCATCCAGTTGGAATTCGTTTTTACTATTGAAACAAACCTTCATAGGCATCCATATTCGAATTTGTTTTCATTGTGAAATAAATCGTTATAGACGTGTAGATTTGAATTATTTTTATTGATGGAATAAACCATTATAAGCATCTAGTTGGAAATTGTTTTCACTATTGCAGTGTATTTTTGACAGCAAATTTAATGTTGCAATATATTTTGACAACTAATTTAAATGTTGTAGTGTATTTTTGACAGCGAATTTAAATGTTGTAGTGTATTTTTGACAACGAATTTAAGTGTTGCAATGTCTTTTCGATAGTGAATTTAATGGTTGCAGTGTATAGACATTTTACAACGAATATATTACATGGTGAATCTAGAGTTATCCATTGAATCCCTTTTTGGTTGATTAACTGGTCATAACCGTGCGTTATTTAAACTGACATATTAGGATGTTATTATTTAAAGTTAGAAAGAGATATATTGTTTTAGTTTTATATTTAAAAGACAACGATATAATTAAAAGAAAGAAAATACATTTAAAAGACAATGATAGATTTAAAAGACAACAATTATATTGTGATGTTAAGAGACAACGATATATTTTGATGTTCAAACACAACGATATATATTTAAAAGGCATCAAATTTATATTTAAAAGACAACAAATATATTTAAAAGATTGTGATTTATTGTGATGCTATAAGATAGCAAATTCATTTAGTTCAGTTTTAAAAGATAGTGAATTCATAATATAAGATAACGAATTCATAATATAAGATAGCGATATAGTTTCAGTTTTAAATAACGAATTCATAAGATAGCAATATAGTTTCAGTTCCAAATAGAAATATAAGACAACGAATTCATATAGTTTCATCTTTAAAAGATAGTGAATTCAATTTTAAATGATAGAAAATTCGGTTTTAAAAGATAGCAATATATACTTATCTGATATTGGAATTGGAAAATAGTTACAATGAACTATTTGTTTGAATATAATTATTTTTAATGTGTACAGATTGATGTATTCAAGCGTCACCATGCAATAACTAGTAGATATAAGAGAATATACCTCTTACTAGGCGAACATGGTGCAATTCATCATTAGATTCCTCATTACACTAGTATTAGTATTGATTATGTTAAGTGCATATATTAATTCACTTTTTAATGCAAAAAAACAACAAGAAATAGTTATTCCATCAATGGTAAAAGAAGATCAGTTTAAGGAATGTATGAATTATGTGGATTCAATAAATTATTGTGCGGTATGATTGATTAAAGATTAGATTCATTTGCGCCATTAACCATGTTGATGTAGGATTGCTTTGGAATTTAAGGTGAGGTATGTTTTTTATAGTAGTAACATTTCCCTTGCGTCTTGTTGACTTGTCGATGGGATACTCAGGTATAGTCTTGATGTTTTTTACAGTTAATTCAGTCTCCTATTGCATTGGATTTTTCTTGGGTTACTGGTCTAGATATATTATGCTGCGCCTTGGTTACTGTCATGCCTACCACCTTCTGATGGCTTGATTCCTGAAGAGGGGATCATTGTGCGCTCTGATTGATAGAAGCGAATGATAACCTAGCTAGAGTCATGTGCTTCCTAATGTGGGCGTATTGTTCATTGTAATTGATGTTGGTACTTGGTTTGTAATGCCTTAATCAATTTGGTTTTGTGCACCATAGAGGTTTCTAGTTACTAGTCACCTAAGCCATTGTGTTGGGTTGTTGATGCTGACCTTTATCTTGTAGGCATTGTCTTTCTTGTGTCGGACGGGTAGTCGTTTTTATCTGTCCATTGATTATCGCATGTTTCGTCCAGTTGCATGATGTGCTAGTATGCTGAGTCATTCTTGTCTGTTTCCTGAATGCGTAAGTTGTGTTCATCATCAGGTTTTTTTGATTAATTGTTGTCGTTGATTGCCTTCCTGCTTAAAACAAAAAAAACAATTGCACTTTCTTGCATTGCATGTGGTCGTAACGACGAGGTCATTACATATGGTATCATAGTGGGTTCAACCCATGACTTGGGATCACTATGGCTTCCTTTGGTTATATATTTGATTGTAATGTTGCTAATTAAACTGATTTGTGTTCGTGCATGTAATCATGGTTAGAGAATGTCGCGGAGGCAGACAACGGGGTGCTAGGGGAGGAGGTGAAACACCCCCAATAACATGCATGCCTTACCAAGGACCACAACACCAGCAACAACATCAACCGCAACAACATCAGTTTAGGCCTATTTAGCAGAACAAACCAAGGTTCCAGGCCAGTGAGTCGTTAGCTTCTACTTCAGGTACTAAGAGTAATGGACCAAAGAAAGGGTGTATGAAATTTGGGGAGCCACATTACCGGCGCGAATGCCCAGTCGAGAGGACTAGAGCATCTAGATCAGTCGGACCCATTACCATGGTAGATTTGGGCAAGGCCCATTAGATTCATGCAGTGGTGAATAATCGCCAGGTAGAGCACCATTTGACTTTTATTGAGATGTCAGGTACCTTCACTTACCAGACCCTTAGTATTTTCATAGATCTCCATGCTACCGAGAGTTTCATTTCTGGTGCAACGCCAAAAATAATTAAGCTAAAGGCAGTCGAACATGATGATTTTAGCTTTGTAGAAATGGCTTCGGGAGCCAAACAAAAGGTTGGTGGGAAGGTTATTGGTTGTATCCTTAACCTGGGAGATTTTGTCACTAGGGCCAACCTGTATGTCATGATCTTAGGATCTTATGAAGTCATGATCGGTATGGACTGGTTGGAATTGCATGAGGCTATACTCAACTGTAAGAAAAAAAGTTTGATCTTGGTCAATGATGAGGGACAAAGACACATGATTGTAGGTTAGAACCAAGGATTTTACCTGAGGTTCATCTCTTCCTTGCAACTATGGAAGAGCACGCACATGGGATGTAATATTTATACAATCCTTGCGTTAAACGAGAAGGGAGTAGTGGAAGGTCTAGAACACCTTCTGGTGGTGAGAGAGTTTTTTGTCGTCTTCCTTGAGGAGTTACCTTGGATGTCATCAGAGAGGGAATTGGAATTTACCATAGACCTAAAACTGGGGACTGAACCGATAACAAGAACACCTTATCGGATGTCAACCCCAGAACTACAGGAATTGAAAATGCAAGTGAAGGAGTTGTTGGACTTGGGAATTATACGTCAAAGTGTTTCACCTTGGGGTGCGCTTGTTATCTTCATATGAAAGAAGGATGGGTCATGGAGTCTCTGCATTGACTACCGTCAATTGAACAAGGCAACGATCAAGAATCAGTACCTGATTCCAAGGATTGATGATCTGTTCAATCAAATGAAAGGTCTGACAATGTTTTCAAAGATCGACTCGCGATCAGGGTATCACTAGTTATAGCTCAAGGAGGATGACATCCCTAAGACCACCTTTAATATGAGGTTTGGACATTACTAGTTTATTGTTTACCATTTGGGTTGACGAACACCCCAGGGGTATTTATGAGTTTGATGAATGGGGTGTTTCGTGACTACTTGGACAAGTTCGTCCAAGTATTCTTTGACTATATTTTGATTTAGTCTTGGACAATGGAGGAGTATGATGAACACTTGCACTTGGTACTACAGTGTTTGTGAGAGAACAAATTATATGGGAAATTGTCTAAATGCTCATTTTATCAATCGAAGATTCACTACTTAGGGCATGTCATCTGCGACAAAGGTATCATCATGGATCCAACAAAGGTCGAGGCTATTATGGAATGGCCTGTGCCGACAAATGTACTGTAAGTGCGTAGCTTCATGGTTTTAGCGGGATACTATCGATGGTTCATCGAGGCATTTTTGAAGATAGCAAATCCGATTATGGAATTTCAGAAGAAGAACAAGAAGTTTGTTTGGACCGAGAAATACGTGGAAGCATTTCAAAGGCTCAGGGAGCTGTTGACAATGACAGTGATACTAAAGGTCCCTGATATGGATGCAAAATTCTTGGTATGCACTGACACATCCAAGGAAATCTTAGGACGAGTCTTGATGCAATATGGTCGATTGATCACTTACATCTCGAGAAAGTTTAGAAGGCATGAGGAGAACTATGCAACACATGACTTAGAGTTGTTAGCCATTGTTTATGCCTTGAGATTTTGGGGACACTACCTTATTGAACAAAAAATTGAACTAAAAACATACCACTATGGACTACAACACATATTTACGCAAAGTGATTTAAATGCACGACAACGACGTTGGTCGGAATTGCTTAGCGAGTACGATTTTGAGATTGTAGAAAAGAAGGGGATCATGGCCTATCGACTAGCCTTTCCTGATTCTTTGAGGCGTATGCACAATTTTTTTCATATATATGTTCTGATACATTATATTAGTGATCCTACACATGTTATTGACATGATTTCCTTGCAGATATATGATGAGGGTACGCTCACGACGGAGCCAATCCACATCCTGGACCATCGCATTCAACAACTACAACTTCGAACAATAGATTAGGTCAAGGTACAGTGGGACAAATATAGTCCACACTCGACAACCTGGGAGCACACATATGATATGCGCCAGAAGTTTCCATTTCTATTTGATCGATAGACTTATGATACTATGATACACTTTATTTCAGCACTTATATACTGTGAAACTTTGGGACAAAGTTTAAACCAAGAAGGGGTGTATGTGACATCTTGCTCTTGTGTGCATTGAGTGAACTTATTCTTTGAGGACACTTGCTTGCAAGCGACATGGGTTATTATATATGTTGGTCGTTTTGATTATGATTATGAGATACTATGGATTTGATGATATGTTATTTCGTTGTATTTACATAGACAAGCATTATTGACTGGGTTCTCCTGAGTGTGTAGGACTTTGGACCTCGAGTATGCAAGGGAATCAATGAATCCACTTGGAATCTGAATTAAGTCAGGGAGTGGACTGTTGGGTTTGAATTTTTTTGATGTTACATATGTACATATGATTATATGTTATGATGATTGATTATTATTGCTGAAATTATTCGTTGACGAATGCAGGATGACGATAGTTTGCTGACCAGACTCACATATGGAGTAGAGGGTTCACCCATGACAAACAGAGACATTGAGGGAGAGGTGTGGTAGCATCCCTTCCACAACCTACTAGCACTCCTGTCGTGGCTCGAATTGTAGGTTAATGGTTACCTAGTTCATGAAAACCAACAATGTTGTGAGGGCAGACTATGACAGTGTCTCACAATGATTCTAAAGGGAAAGAAATAAGGCATGGGATTTATTCCTTAGAGGCTCTTAGTCTCCCACAAGATCACCTAGCAGAGTATTGACTCTAGGGGTTTGATGTCTACAAAATTCATTCAAGAGGTGAGTGGCACCCTTGTAGCACGTAGTGCATCTTGAAGGGAACGTTGCACAAAGAAAAGGGAAAGAGGTGAGTGGCACCCTTGGAGAATGTAGTGCGTCTTAAAGGGAACGTCGTGCAAAGAAAACATAAAGAGGTGTGTGGCACCCTTGGAGCACGTAGTTCTTCTTGAAGGGAATATCGTGCAAATAAAATGGAAAGAGGCGACTGACACCCTTGGAGCATGTAGTGCATCCTGAAGGGCACGTCGCGATTTTAACTGGTAAGTGAATAAACCTATTGCCTATAAAATTGCACCTCCTTAGGACCTAGTCAGCCTTAAAATGACTGATATGATAAGTAAAGTTTAAAAAGGAATTTTCCCTTAAAAATGTTACCCAACCTAGTAAATTTAAAACCTAGGTCTAAGTAGAACCTATGAACAAAATAATTAGACATATAACAAGAAGGGGGTAAAGAAATTCAAACTTTAATTATTAAAGTAAAAATTCTACTGAAGGATTAAATTTAAAAAAAAAGGGTAATGGTTGTTTTTATCTACATTTTCTAATTTAATTTTTAGTTAAAAAGAAAAGAGGGTAAATGGTTGTTTTATCTACATTCGCTAAATCAATTTTTAGTTAAAAAGAAAAGAGGGTAAATGGTTATTTTATTGACACTTGCTAAATTGATTTTTAGTTAAATAGGGGAAAAGGGGAAACTTAAAAGAAAAAGGAAACTTAAGGAAAAAGGGAAACTTAAAGAAAAGGGGAGACTTAAAGAAAAAGATGGATGTCTAACTTAGTAAGGAATATAGCCTTTGGGACTTTCTATTTATGAACTCAACCAGTAATTAAGTAAGGTGTAAGTCATTTAAGAATAGTAAGGGAATATTGGGAAACCGAGGAACGTTTTTAGGAATGCTCTTGGTGGGTGAGGGAAATAGGAATAATTAATTAATTAATAAAATTGATTTTCTAGTGCAACTAGGAGATCGGGCGACATGTACGGGGGAGGTTTTTTGAAAGTAATTAAATGAAAAAGGAATTTAATGAGAATTTGGGAAACTAATTACTCGAAAAATATATAAAAAGGATGGAGGAGGAGGAGTATGGATCTCATCTTTTTGCGTAACGTTACATTGCTGAAATTTTATCTTGACTGAACTTTCTCTTGTGGGAGGTGGGATAGCCATCTCAGGTAACGAGTGGTAGCTCGACCTTGCGAGGTGATTTGGGTGCTAGAATTCTTTGGTATTGTGTGTGTGGTCCATTTGCGGCTCATGGGGCTTATGGGGGAGAAGAGTACGCCTAGCGTTGGCTGGGAGGTACCCTTGAAGTCACATCGGTCGGCAAGCGGGAGTTGGATGAAGCGTGCACAGGAAAATGACTCTGAGCTTTCTCTTTTTTCTAAGACATGCATGTGTATATTTGTATTGAGTGGTAGTTTAAATATTGTTCCCATGCCTTCATTAATCTACTTCTACTGTGTTAAAAGTTATGTTTTATTCAACGAACACTATCTAGCGATTTCATTTTTATCCTTCAGCAAATTGTCTTGATGACCCCAACGTTTTATGATCAAAGAACTTAAATTCATCCCAACCTTATGCTTGTTGTTGTTTTTGAATTGATTTCCATGGGGAACCCAAACTGTACGGTAACTAGAGAGGTAGTGGGGGGGCCTAGAGGGCCCATAGTGATAATAGTGAAGTCCATTCAATGTAAGGTGGACTAGGTTCACTATATTATTAAATAAGGCCCACTATTGTAGTTAGATATATAAATGGGTAATTAGATATAATAAATGTAAGAGGACTTCTTAGAAGGTTCTACTTCTAGAAGATTCTTCCTCTAGAATGTTCTTAGGTGATGGTAGCACTATATAAAGAGGTTCAAGCAATGTAATGGGATATGAAGAGAAATATTGTATTTGGAGCGGTAGCTCAATAGGAGGATGCCTCCTCTAAGAGGCAAGTGAATAGGAGAGGATCCCTTCCATAATAGGATCCATTGTATGGTGTTGCCCTACCTCAAGGATTTGATAGTAATAAAGAAGATTTTGCATATTGTTCTTGTATATCTATTGTGGTGCTTTTGTATTCAGTCTTTGGTTCTTAACATATATTTATGAGACTTATGTATGTAGAAAACCAAGATTTGTATATGAAAAATCAGGCAATGAAAATCACTTCTAACTATATCAAAAAGTGCACTTGGGTTACTATTTTGTTAGGGAAAAGCTATATCCAATTCCTAGGGTTAGTTTAGGAGTTATATATGGTTAGAGAGTTAGATTTATGCATCCCTATTGGATGTAGATTAGTTTTGTAACAACAACAAGTTTTAGTGGATGAGAGAGGATAACACATATTTCATTAAATTTGGAAATATTCTATTACATGGACTTCATTAACATTGAGTTTTTTATAAATCCTTAATATATTCCATGGAGGAAGTCAATCTATTGAGATGCCTAGTGTGGACTTAAGTAAGTGAGTTTCCT
>ML777935.1:1667936-1698305 GCA_009831015.1 Picea engelmannii | reverse complement strand
TTAATAGTAGTTGGAAGTGATTGAATTGTTGGTAAGACAAAAAATTATGAGATCATTTCATGAGTTGTTGAAAATGTTGCAATAAAATATAATGTGCATAAATACTGACAATTTGTTTGGTTGAATGAAAGTTGAGAAACACTGCAGGTAGAGTGATCTTAGATATGGAAATGGTGTAATCCCATAAGGAAGACTAGTACCTAAATATGAAATATCCAAACATTATGAGAAGGAATCTCATATTTGGGAAATTTGATTTCCCTTATAAAACAAATTTGAATAAATAAGTGAAAATGCTATGACAATATCTCATGATGATGGTATGTGTGAGATACAACTGAGATGATGGCTATGAAGATATAAATATTGGGAAGAAGGATAATGTTATGACATTTGAACCCTATGTTTTCGATAGGTTACATATTGTTAGCAAATGTCTGGTAGTAAGTTGGCACTCTCCTTGCAAATGAAAACCTTGGAAAATAATGGATCACTGGAGGAATTGTCTAGTAGTGAAGGGGATTCCTGAGCCTAGAGGGTGAGTACAAGAAAGAAGAGGAAACTTAAAAATTCATATGGCATAGTAACCAGAATCATGAGGGTGTGTCGAAAAAAGGATAGTGAGATGAATTCTTTCTCATGGAAAAATTTTAAATCTAATGATAGCCATACATATAAGTGTTGCTTATGGTTACAAAATTACTCCTGAATAAACACTGCATTGTGGAGTTGAGGACTCCCATGGAAAATATAAATTCTATATGATAATGGATATAGTGTGTATGTTTTCATGATGGTTATATAGAACAACTAACGAATGAATACATGAATTGAATGCTTGGAAAGAAGAGCACCAGAAAGAAACAAAACTCAAGAACAAAGGCATGGAATGAGTAAATTCCAATGGACTTGTTCCAGCTAAGAAGAAGAAAAGTGGAGTTTAAGGATGAAATGTAGGAAGAACATTTACAACTATTTGAAAGTTGTAAATGTGCTTCCTGAAGGGATGTGGTGTAAATGACCTTATGTTGGAGCCGTAGAGGGAAGTGGTACATCTTGAAGGGATGTGGTGTAGAGAATGGGGTACACTTCATTTGGTTGTGAAGGTTGAGGGGAATGAGAGCATGTTGGTTGGAATTGTTGTGGGAATCGACAAATTGTGAAAGTGGTTGCAGCTAGAATTTCTAAAGCCACATATCTAAGACTTCCTAGTCGATCTATGTTGGGGCCCTTGAGGGAAATGATATAGCCTGGGGAACTACATAATAGAGAAGGGGGCACATTTCCTTGGGTTGTGTAGACTAAATGGAATGAGAGATTTTTGGTTGGAATTATTGAAATAATTATAAATTGGGAAATCATTAGGTACGATTTGGGGCTAAAGTGCCTATGTGTACATTTTTTGGGTTGGAGTGCCTATATGAATATGTTGGGTTGGAATGCATGTGTGACATTGGACTAGAGAGAACAGATGTTGATTAAAGTATAGAGAGCCTAGAATTGTGATATGTGTGTACACATGTATGGTTTTGTGCACTCGGAACAGTGAAAAAATAAGTGGGAGTGGATGTAACATCCCTAGTTTTAGTCCCCACAAATTATAATGTAATTTTATAAATGTGATTTAGGCTAGTGAGACAATATGTTTGGGGTGCAGATCCCATATTGATTAATATGGTTGAGGCTCGAACTATGTATTAATTACATTGAAAAAATTAATAAAAATAATAATTATTGGCTATGATACTAGAGGTATGGTAACGATGGACTCTATGACTCCACAAAAGAGGGGGATAAAGGGGGATCCAAGGAGAAACCCATGTCATTTTTCCTGAGTTAATTTGTCATTACCATCTAATCCACCTTTGAATTACTAGACACTCAATAATTGAATGCATGTAAGAGGTTGGGTGAGGAAGTCACCTCACCTAGTTATTGAGAGCATGGGCCTAAGTATAATCAAACTTGGTAAATTTGAGAAAGTAAATCCAAATGTGAAAAGGGGGCATATTTTACTTGTTGATTTTGGGAGAACAAGAGGGGAGTTGGGTGTTGAGAAGAGCACCAACCATGTTGTGCTTTAGGACAACCATTATTGGGTTGTGTTTATGTTGAAATTGTGGTCGGTGTGCCTAAAAAATGGGATGTGTTCCCATGGTTCATTGATCCAAGTGGATATCAGTGGCCACCCACCTTTTCCAACTGGATCAAAAAAAAATTCTGGCAATTTTGGTAATTTACTACTTTTAGCATTTTTTCGGGTCCTGAACTTTCGGAGTCATTTTGAGGCCCTAAACGACGTTTTTTGGGAAAACGGGGAGCAGCATGAAATTCCTTCGATGTTTCTCACATCAAATTTTTATTCCTAGGATAGATATATCTAACGAGGTATTGAGCGCGTCAAACGGAGATCGTATGCAAAAGTTATGACCCTAGGAAGTTAATGTTTTTGAAGTTAATTGCAATTAATGTTGCCATTCTATGTAGTTAATGTATTGAATACAACTCACCTAGATTTCAAATAATTCAATATCTTCTTGTCCTCGGTGTTGGAAATCTAACTATATTTATTTCATTCATTTACTTTATATTTTGAGTATAGTTTGGCATGAACAAGTCATATATATTACAGATTGAAACATCTACCATACCTCACCTTACAATGTCTGATACTAAGAATCTTAAATATCTTCTTCAAGTGACATGTCATTTCAAATGTTTTCCAGGCTACAACTTTAAACATTCTCAGTTTTACCAATTGGTTTAAAAAAGGAAGCAAGAAAATCTTTGAAGTGAAATGGATTTGGACTCACAATCCAACATATTGCAAGGATAGTCAATGCTAGATTGTTTAACAAACTGCAATTTGGTTGAAAATGAACTACTTGAATCCTTGGTAGTTTTCTTTTGATCCTCCTATATAAGATGTGCAAAGTGGTGTCCAAAATGACAACCTAATTACATGCATCAATTATGATGTTTTTTTTTAATAGAAACAATTGTGAATTTAAATTAAAAAAGAAGGTTTGTGTTGCATCACATTACAAAATGACAAAAAAATTGATTCTTTGATCTATGTCAAGAATGAGATTTTTTTGTTGCATTCTAATGGAGAACTTTGAGGTGGTCGAAAAGGAACTACTAATCTTCCATGTAAAAATGGATACATACATGGACAAAATAAACAAAAACTTGCAAGCCATAAAAAAAAACTGGCTAGAGATTATTGGATGTTTCTACATCTTCCTGGAGACTTGTTTGATTTTCCTCTGGCAGTAGGATTCCTTCTCCTGAATTGTGCCTTGATGGAGTTAGTGCTAGGTCTGGAGGATTCTGATTATGTTCACTTCTTTCTTTTGAGTGAAAATTTGAAGGGAGTCATGAATTAATTAATGCATTTGAATCTGTAGGATGTTGAGGGTGACCAAGGGGGTTCCCCACATGCTGACTAAGAACTCCAATATTCTTGGTATTTCTATTGACCCCTCTCAGAGCTATTGCAATCTCTTTATCATGTCTATGTTCCTGGAGTTGTAGTTGATTCTGTAAAGTGACAATTTGGCGATGGAGCTCCTAGTTTTCCATTTGTAATTCCCTGAGTCGTGAATCTATTATTTCCTCTGACCTTCTGAAGATCGTGTGTATGTTTTGAATTTGGTCTCGGATTTCCTATGTAGCACAGGATGGACAGAAGTAGGGGGTCTAATACTCCGCCACATAATAAAAGGAGGTCATTGGAGCAAAATGGCATGAATTTATTTTCTAAAATGTGGATAGGCTTCTGAATGGGGGTGGAGCACTAACCACTAAAGGAAGAGGTAGTAAACATTGCATGCTTGAGAGGATATAAAATTTGAATTTCCCACAAACCAAAGAGATCGTATGTAGAGGAGATAATGAACAATGAAGCCAAGGTTGTGGGAGAATGCATCATGGAATATAGGGTGCATGCGGAGCTAACGAGCAAGAGGGAAGAAATGAAAGGGGGGGCACATGGGAAAGGGGGGGAGGTACCATCAAGAAGACACATGTGATAAGGAGGGATAGTGAGGCTAAGGATGAGAGGATCCAAATTTTAGGAAATAGGGGGAGCAGGGGCCCGAGGGAGAAGGGAAAGAAGGCCAAGCAAGGAGGTCGAGGTAAAGGGGAGGGGGTAGGAAACATGGGATTTTTAAAAAGATTAAGTTTCAAACGAGAAAAGGAGAAATGAAAAAAAGGAGGTTATTAAGGGATCCACGCATTGGTTTAATTCTAATTGATGAAGAGTTGACTATGTCTCATGTTCTTTTCTACTTTTACTAAACGATCAATAGCCTGATTTTGGAAATGGACAATATGGAATAAATGGATTTTAGAGAAATGGCATTTCAAGGTTTTAATTTGGGAATGAAGTATGATAGGGTTTTGGTTTGCTAATTTTTTTAATCCAAGGAGGTCCTTTATAATTAGTTCTAAGTCTCAAAGAATAGTGAGTTCTTGGAGGTTTCTCGAATTTGCAAGTTGAAGCCCCATGAAGACTGCTAGGCTTTATGCTTTATTTTTGGTTGTCTTTCCAAGCCCCCAAGAGTATTCCAAGACCTTTTCTCCATCATAATAAATGATTAATCCCCCCACATATGTCGTCCCAACATCAATTATGATGTTAAAAATATATCTATTTAGTAATAAAAATAAGGATTTCAAAATATTTGAGCCAAGATAAGGAATGAAAAAGAGAAACATGTGTTAGAAGTTAGGCTCTTTTATAAAAACTACTCAGAAAGAAAATAATTTTATGGGTAAATAACTAATAAATATATGATAAGTGACTTGTTTGTCAAACCCTGTTGGAAAACTGAGAGGGGGGGTGAATCAATTTTTACTGTGCTTAAACAATTATGCCCATTTTAAACTCTTTACAGAACACTCAATGATGATCACAATAATGCAGGGAAGTAAGCAATAGAATATTCAACATCAATCACACACATGAAATATATAGAGACAGATATTTCCTAAGGAAACCCATAAAGGGAAAAACCTCTTCTTCTTGATATGATAAGTAGTCTTTATTTTCTGTACATTATCATTCTTATGAGCTCCAACTCCTTTTGAGGCTACCACCTTTGTTTTACAAGCAACAACTTGCTGAGAGCACCAACTCTTTGGTTTCTCTAGCACCCACTAGAAGGAAGCACTAACTCCCTGAGTGTTCCAGCACCAATTGGATGGAAGCACCAACTAGATGGTAGCACCAAATTCCAGTCACACAGGTACCAACCTATATAACAGAGAACAATAGTTCTCCCTTGCACCACCCTACCTCCCTAATTTTTCTCGCTGCAACCAGATGGAAGCTACGACTCCCTGTGTTCAAGAACCCACTTGAAACTCTGAGGAAAACAGTCCTCCATAGCACCACCCTGTTGGCAGCCAATTCACATTTTTCCATTGTCTTATAAGCTGCCTACACCAATGTTTTGTAAACATCAATTTTTTGTCGCAATTTTCAAATAAACGACACTTTTATTTTTGCGACATTTGCACATTTACCTTCGTTTTTGTTTTCACGACTTTAAGCGTGAAAACTTGGTCTTTCGAAATCGTATTAAAATCATTATTGAACTGTCGTTATCCTTCTTGTCGATATGCCTATTGAGCTTATATTTTACTTATCATTATACAGTTGGGAAGACCTTTTGATCTTCACTCATTGGGCATTCTTTGACTGATTATGTATGTTCGTTTCATTAAATTGCGATGCATTGGCAGTTGGATTTACATGTTATTTGATCAAATTACTTTGCATATTGGTTTCATAAGATATATAGGTGTTATGGTTAAACCCTTGATACATTTCATTTGACATGACACCTAGTTCAAAACGCATTGGTACCTCGCTTAAACTCTTGATATGAATTGATACAATGCATGTCACATTGGTTAAACACTTGGTATTGATTTCAATTTGTATGATTGGTTTTAAAACTATGGTATAACCATTGCTTATGCAAATGATTAATACACTTACCATTGGTTTCATTGGTTGGGCAAATGACATGATTGTTAAACCATACAATATTGGGTTGAATAGCTATAAGCGCCGGCAGTTGTACCATTGGCAATAACTATTATGCATGGCCAGCAAATAGCTCCACCACCTTCACACGATGTCATTTATGCCTATCCCTTATCCCTATTTTACCTCTGCTAGCTCGGGTAACCCTTCGTGCACTCTGTTCCTGTGTGTGCTATGATCCAAACCTTGGACTTACCATGTGCTCGGCTCCATGGCACCGGTGGTGCGAATCGAGGCGAACGGTAGCCAAGCCTTGCTACTATTCGACAATGCCCGGAAAGACTTAGAGGATAACGATTGGCTCACCTTTGTACAACGTTTCGATGGTTTTAATTTATTTGTTGCAAACAGTTCCCCCTGACTTTTGATGGCTGTAGAGCCAAGGTGGGTGACATTCAGTTGGAAATCAATGAGGAGTTTATTAGTTCTGCTACAGGGTTACCATCCTCGGGCCAACGTTGGTTTAAAAACTCTAAGGTCGAGGAGGTGCTATGGCCACTACTGTTCGTCTCGCGAAAGGTCACATCCTGTGACAGAGGTATGCCCATATCCATGCTTAAACCACGATGGCATGATATTTTGATGGTGGTCAAACAATTCGTGACCTGTGAGGGTCGATATGGACTCATTTTTCTCTACCACCTTCGTTTGTTAATGAATTTTATGGGATACCCATTGAATATTCCCTTTTACTTCCAACGTAGCCTATATAAAATGTCAAAAAGGTTTAAAAGGGAGAAGGCCGATAGTAGCCTGTTCCACCATGGCCTAATCAGACTCATCATTGTTCATCACTTGAATCGCCACGGTGATAGCTGGCAAGATTTTATCTATCGAAATGGTTTTGCTAATGCCGAGCCCATCCAAGTTGACAAGCCTATGGTCAGTGAAACCAAGGTCGAGCCACCTGTGCCCTTCCATGTCCTACTTCCTTCTCCTAAACCCTCGATCGACCCTGATATTGACTTACCCGACGTCTTAACAGACAAGGCCGAGGCTATAAAAAATCTTGTGAGCAAAAAGGTTAGGGGTAACCCTACTGTTGATGGAAAAGGTAAAAATAATGCTCGGATTATCTCGAGAATGGCTAGGAATAAGCCTAAACCTAATGTTGAGCATAAGCCCATAGTCCTTAGTGAGGATTCAGTATCTGACATAGAACGCTTCCTATCTAGTGAGTACCCTTACTCACAAGGTCTGTGCTCCGAGCCACCTTATGACTTCGTTTCCAATCTTCCCCCTTGCCTAAAGAATAATCCTAGTTACCCTGGGATCAAACTACCTAACGAAACTCTCAGAAATGTAACCAAACCCTCACCTGCACTTTCGAAGCCCAGACAGTCATCCTGTGACCAATGTGATTTGTGGTTGGAATGATACTATATAGACTTTCCCATACTTCAATCGAAAATCCAATCATTGGAAAACCAAGTTGCAGTATTGACCAGCCAAAGAGACAAACTTCAAGCAACTGATAGGAAGTAGAGAACCACTGGTTCCATCGTTTTTAAGAATGTTGAATCGGCCACAGCCATTGTCAACTCGAAATTGTCATGATCAAGCTGTCTGCTCGTCATATAGGTATGAATTTTGATATCATTTTAGTTTTGTGAATGACCAAGATTAATATAATGATTTGAATTTCATTTTCAAATAGCTCTGCCTATCATTCAAAATGGCTCTGTCATAATGTTGTTCATCCTGTACATTGTTTTCACTTTGCTAAAAATAAATCAAGTTTCGATTTGGATACACGATTTGCTCATACCTAGTTTAGCCACTGATAGATTTTCATCGGATTTGATTCGTTTGTTTGTTAAGTTAACAAAATCGATGGTTTTCTTTCAATTGAATTTGTTTGTATCCAACTTGAACAGGAGGTTTTCATGCTAAATTTAGAGCATGATCATATTTTGATTTGGTATGATTTTGTTGTAGTCGGATCACATCGACCCTAATAGAGTTTTGATGATTTAATTTTTGAAACGATTTCATGAGTTTGGTTGTTATGATCTTTTAATATGTTGTGTCATGTAATCTTCTAAAATAGGAATACAACTCTGTTCGATTTCGATTTGGAAAGAATGACTCTTCTTTTTATGAAAACGATACTCTCATTTAAGCCTGTGCAAATGATATCCACGCTGGAATCATGGAGCGGTTTTGATTCATAATAACTATGTTAAACCCCAACTGTTCGATTCGCTCTTATTTTGATTGGATTATCCCATATCTTGAGTTGGCAATATTGTTTTATGAGATGGATTCATATTATAGATGTTGCTCTGTTGGATTTGCAAAATGAATTGATCGACATTCGTTATCTCTGTCAAATCCGGTTATAATTCGTTTTGAAATGAACGGTTTCGTTCATTATCAATCGAGTTTGCTTTCCCCAAATAGCAATAACAAACAATTGAACTAATCCTACAGATCCTGTTGATTGATCTCATTATGATTTTGTTTGTGAACATTTACGCGCCAGTTTTGATTTAATTCGCTCATGGAATGGATCGTTTGTTATACAGTTATGTCGATTTGAAAATGATCTTGTTTGGATTCGATCGTGTTTCCTGTTGAGGAGGCAGCATAGCAATTGCCTATGTTTTGTTTTAATTGTATCGATTTCAATTTGATATGAAATGATTTCATTGTTGTTCGATATGATTTTGTTCACCCGACTTTGTGGTAACAAACGAAACCGAGTACATGTATCTCTGTAGTCATTTGATTGATCTTGGTCTTGTTTAAGTTCAAAATGGTATAACAATTTCAATTTGAATGATTCGTTTTCAAATAGCTATTGGATGTTAGTTGAATTTAATTCTTTAAAAGATTTGAGTTGATTTTAATGTTGATTCTGTGTCTTATTTAGACCAGCTACAGAATCGCAAGATTCTGTAGCTAGTCTATAGAATTAGATTTTTTATCATTTTATTAATAAAATACCCTTCTAACTGGTCCATTTTGAACACCTTTTAGGTACATCCGAATTGCATTGGACATATTGGACAGTCTAGGAGATATTTGTGTGATTTAGTTTTGTTTTAGGTTCCTAGTTTAGTCAGACTTGGGACATCTTCCNAGATTTTATGTAAACAGTTTTGATAACTTCCACAGGGATGTTTTACCCTGTGGAAGGTCTTTAAATACTTATTATTTTTTGTAATAAGGGGAATCCTCACTTGTGGGAGAACCAAGCTATGGATTTCTAATACAAACTGAGAAAGGAGTTGATGTTTTGCTACAACTTTCGCTTTTCAATATATCAATCTTTTGTTTCAAGTTTATGCATGTCATTTGCAGTTGATTATAGACTACTTTAGCTATCATAGTCTATTGAAAAATGATATGATTTAATTAATGTGCTATCCATATCTAATTTCTTTCAATACTTAAAAAATACAGCAATTACTTTGTTCAGTTAATGAATGACAGATTTCTCTTCTTCATCAATTGAATTATTTTGTATAAGTCTTTGCATACAGGTTTATCTAACTGTGAAGATTTATAAATCATATGATTGTTGTAATTTTTATGTCTTGTTTGTCCTGTAATTATATTWAAGAGCACTGYADMTTTCTRTTTACAAGGAGCRCCTGGATAATTCGGTGYGGGTTTCCTCCCTCCRATCAGCTAAGACAATCAWCATACACAGGACAAAYCTGGAGYGTTTCTCCAGGTCAGTTTGTKATTTAWTTGTTYGATTAATTTGTTTAGTATAATWTWAGYAGTTTRGTTAGATATATGTTTAGTTAGATKTGTAGTTATAGAATTAGTATATTAKTTGTYTAGTTTAGTTAKTTTTTGTTTTATYTCTTGTTCATAAAATTATAAAATCAACAAAAAATATCTTTCTCTGTCTTAGGGMAGAATRCAAATKAGTTTTTTCAGGTTTTATTCAAATCTGYAAATTGTAGATATTGTACATTTTRTGAATAAGTYATATTTYCGTTRGTAGTTAGATATTTAATTAGTTAGAGTTAGTWTAGTATTAGATAGTAGATTGTATATAGAATAGTTAGTTTAGTTTATTAGTTTGTTTTATTTCTTTTTAGTTAGATTAGTTTAGTTTGTTTTAATAGTTAGTTTTAGTTAGATTAGTTAGTTTAGAGTAGTTTTTCTTTTTGTTCTTAGGACCTTAGATCGTCTAACAGAGTCGATAAACCCGTCAGGGTGGTTCATCCCAAACGGCTTGGGTTATTAGACAACCCCGGACCGGTTCCACTCTTCTAGTTGACGGACGGTCAATTTCGCCCGTCAACACACCCTGAGATATAAATCTTTGTTTACTAAAATTTATTACAGTGATACAATGTTTATCAATGGATTACCAGTCTCATCATTGTTCTGTTACACTACTCTTCTATGCCTGCATCAGTGTCTTCTTGCTCACATATTCTTGAGCTTTCTATTCTTTTGCTCTGTCTCTGCATGCACACCTTGGTTTTTTCTTCCTCTCTCAGATATGCATTTCTATTCTATGTTATAAGCCTCTTTTGTGCGTTTCAGCTGCTGCACACAACATGCTTTTATTCGCATGAATAACTCTCAACATTCTCTTCTTTGTTCTGCGTATATTTATCATTCCAATTCCTCTGTCAGATCATCTTGGCAAATATTCGTATTCTCTGCGGTTATACTGAATCCGTTCATCATCAATGGTCATTATGCTGAGATTCTTTGGCTTCTATGGTAGTTACAGTCTTCGATACTTTTCCGCACGCTCATGCCTTTGGTGCCTTTTCCCTTTATGAGAAAACTACACAGTGGGTGCTCTCTTTTCTAGCTAAGCCCCTTCCTTTCACGTGACCACGAGATATGATCAGACGCCTATCCAAAAGGTGCTTTGTGACTTCGCACATCGGATATTCAGCTGTGAGTTGCCTTGATTCTCCCAACTTGTGATATTTGAAATGGAGCTTAGCAGCGCTAGCTCCTTCCTCTAATCTCTCTCCACGTGACCGCTGGCTGTGACCGCTCACTAATCAAAGGGGCTCTTCATGATCTCAGCAATCTCTGATGTGGATCCCAGTGACATGTTAGCTCCTCCCTTAATAATTTTACGATGTGACCTTGGCTATGACTATAGGCCTAACTTCATCATGCCTAATCAACAATCCACGATCCTCAATGGTCCGACGGATGTGATCAAATCGTGACCTCATGTGTCGGCTGTTTGAACGTGAGCCAACCCTGAGTCTTCCAACTCTCAATTCCCAATTCAGTGCTATGTGTTAGATCGACGGCCCACAACCCTCTGTGATCCAATGGTCCAGATCTTATCAGGACTTCACGAAGTTGGACTACTCACCTCAATTCTCCCGAATCCTAATTTTCTGAAACTTTCTCCAGATCAATGGCCCTCAACATTCCTCGATCCAACGGTTGTGATCAATATCATGAACTTGGAATTCGCAATGTCTGCGGACTGCTTGACATAGTTCTTCCAATTTGCGATTCTGTGAATATGCTTTATCGGCTTCCACGTTTCCTTCCCAAATGAACGGCTAGGATTGTTGTGACTCCCATCTCCTCGAGTATTTTTCTCCTGCCTTCCAGATATTTGTGGGCATCAAATCAATGGCTCACAGCTCCCCATGATCCAACGGTCCAGATCAACTACCGAACTCGGACATCATGAGTTCCTACAACTCTCACATTTGAATTTTCCAGTTCGCGAGTCACCGAAATGTTGATCTCTCGCCACGTGTCCTCTCTCGATAGATGGTCAAGATTTACCGCACGATCTTGGAATAATTTCTAAGTGTCAAATGCCTCGACATTTTATCCTTCTGTGAGGCCTGATGAATTTGGGTCTCGTTTGCATTTTTGAGAACACTATCTCTCCTGAGCTTTGGAAATGGAATTAACCTCGGCCCTAGTGCACACTTGCACTCTACGTGCAACTCTACACTATTCCTTCTGAGCTTCTTGAGCTTTCTCTTCTGCGTCCTCCCAAAATACATCTGGTGCCCGCTTGGCACATTCTTCATTTTCTCGTTTTCTGGTCTCTCGAGATTTGGTTCACTGTTGTTCTTGCCATCAATGACAAGAACACTCTTCTTGTAAAACATGCCAACAATCTCCCCCTTTTGAATTGATGGCAACCCTGAAAGGTTGCACTGTTCTGCTTAGACCTCCAACTGTAGCATTTAGACCAAACCTTTTCTCCCCCTTTGACAGCAATGTCAAAGAAAACATGCTCCCCATGAGCTATTACAGTATTTTTCGGAGGTATCAGATATTCAACCAACACATACTCCCCCTGATAGGATGGACTCTCTTAGGTGAGAGAAGGGATGACACCCAGCTTCTGACGGAGATATTCAAATGGTGTCTTGGCTAGGGGTTTAGTAAAGATGTCTACAATTTGTTCTATGGTTGGAATGTAATTTAGCTGAAGAAATTTGTTTGTAACCTACTCTTTGAGAAAATGATATTTTAATGGTATATGCTTAGTCTTTGAATGGAGAATAGGATTCTTGGAGACACTAGTGGCACTTGTATTATCACAGTGAATTGGAATGGGATTAGTATAAGTTACTTTCAAATTTGTAAGAGTTTGTATCATCCATAATAATTGAGTGCAACAAGTAGCAATAGAAATGTACTCTACCTCTGTAGTTGACAAATAAATAGATCCCTTCTTCTTACTCATCTATGCAACCATAG
Organism: Picea engelmannii; assembly: GCA_009831015.1. Lineage (NCBI taxonomy): Eukaryota > Viridiplantae > Streptophyta > Pinopsida > Pinales > Pinaceae > Picea > Picea engelmannii. Next base: position 1,685,572 of record ML777935.1, on the reverse strand, counting down.
AGTCACCTAAAAAGAATGCCCCTCCAATGGTGCAAAGTTTTCATCAAAATCTTGTCCTTCAACTTGTGCATACCCCTTATAGACCAATCTGGCTTTATTCTTAACAAGTTTTCCTTGTTTATTCATTTTATTCTTAAACAACCATTTGGAGCCAATTACATTTTTATCTGCAGTTCTAGTAACAAGCTACCAAGTATTTTTCTTCTCAATCTGATCCAATTCCTCATTCATTGATTTTAACCAATTCACATCTTCACTGGCTTCATTAAATTTATTGGGTTCCACCATGGATATGAAGGCTATATGTGATTGCTCGGTGTCTTTGATTATCCTTCTCCTGGTTTGTACACCTTTGTCTTTCTCACCAATTATCTGATTTGCAGGACGATTCTTTTGAGTAATTCTAGAGGAAGGATTTGATGTTTTCTATTGATTTGAGTCTGTCTGAGTGTTTGTGTCTTCATCTAACTCAGAGTCTTCTTTTTTTTATTCTTGGACTTGTTCATCTTCAACTTCAATTGTATCTTCTGTAGAAGACTCAATATTGCTCACCTCTCTTACTGAGACTCCTTCATCAACCTTTACATCAACGCAATCAACTAATTTATGCAGTCTCTTATTATAACATATGTATCCTTTATTGTTTGTAGCATATCCTAAGAAGATGCCTTCATTAGCCCTGTCATCATACCTACCAAGGTTTTCATTTTTATTCTTTATGTAGCACTTACTCCCAAAGACTTTGAAGTGTTTGATTGAAGAAGGTTTTCCATACCATAGTTCATAAGGTGTCTTGTCACTGTGTGGTCTGAGGTGGGCTTTGTTAAGAATATGGACTGATGTGTGCATTGCTTCTACCCAGTAGGTTTGACCAATGTTCTTGTCATTCATCATTGACCTGGCCATTTGTTGAATTGTTCTATTTTTTCTCTCAACTACTCCATTTTGCTGTGGAGTTCCTGGGATTGTGTATTCTCTCTCGATCCCATGTTTATCAAAAAATTCCTTCAAATCACTTGACACAAATTCTCCTCCTCTGTCTAATCTTACTGCCTTTAACATGTTGCATGTTTGATTCTTAGTTAAAGCCTTAAATATTTTAAATTTCTCAAATGCTTTAGCTTTTTCTTTGAGAAAAGCAACCCAAGTGAGTCTGGAGTAATGATCAATGATCAACATGAAGTATTTTTCCTTCCTTGTGTCTTCCTGTCTTGATGTTCCACATAAATCCATATGAACGAGTTGGAGTGGTTTCTTGGTTGAAGTAGATCTCTTGGATTTAAACTGTATCCTAGTTAGCTTTCCTACTTGGTAGGGTTTACACACAAAATCTTGTGGCTTTGATATTCTTGGAAGATATTTTAATTCCTCAAGATTTTTTATCTTGATTAAGTGGTCAAAGTTTAGATGTCCAAGTATCCTATGCCATAACCATCTCTCATCATGTTTTCTTAGATGACACTCTTCTCTATATTATTTCAGCACATATACATTATTTTTTGTCCTTATGCCTTTAGCCACCACTTGTCCTAAGTTTATAGACTTTATCTTACAATATTTGGAAGTGAACACCACTTCACATCCTCCGTCACACATTTGACTTACACTAAGCAAATTATGTTTTAGCCCATCTACAAGAAGAACATCCTGGGCTCTTCCTTTGCCATTACTTAAACTCACCATCCCTTTACCCTTGATTTTACCTAGTTCATCATTTCCAAAGGTCACATTTCATGTTTTGATTTTACTTATAGACATAAACTTATCCATGTCTCCAATCATGTGCTTGGAACATCCATTGTCTATATACCAGGGGTCTTTTTTGTTTTTGAGTTGAAAGTACTAGACCACATTTGTTACTATATTTCTTTTTCCATGTGCTTGCATTTCTAGCTAAGGGTTTTATCTTTGTATCTGCTTTGTAATTCTTCATATGGAAGTTTGCAGCTTTGTGTCCGAAGTTATGACAGTTATAGCATTTGAACTCATTGTTCAGTAGGTCAAAGTGATTGGTGCAACTTTGTCTTCTCATTGGTTGTTTAGTTCTATGTTGCAAAGATTGTTTATTTCTTGATCTCCTCAGTTGCATGTCGCTAAACTTAATTTTACAATTTGCAATCTTATGATCGAAATTAGAGCAGTAAAAATAGTAACCATGGAAAAGATTTGGTACTTGAAGGTTGGCCTTCTTCTTGGTATTTTTTACTCCATATTCTGATATCTTTGTTTTTTATCAGGGGTCATCTTTTCTTTATTATCTTTTGGTGATAGAGTACTCACATGGTCTGTTTGTATGTTGACTTGGAACCTGGTCATCTTTACTGGCTCTTTTCTTTCTGTTTGTTTGTTGCTTGAACCACTTACATAACCTAAACCAGTCTTCAACAAGGGAGATCTTTGTTTTCTCAGAATGTCATTTAGTTTTGCTGAGGCTTTAATGCTTGGAATATTTTGGAGATACAATGCTTTAAACTTCTCCATTCCTTTTCTGATTTTTACCACCTCTTCTTCCAAGGCTTCACATCTTGCCTTCTTTTCTGATAACTGCTTTTTCAGAATGTCCTCTATTTTATTTGCCTCTTCTAATTCCACTTTTAGCAGGGCAAAGTCTTCATTAGGTTTTTTACTGTCTTTCTCGAACTGTATCAACAATTGTTTTTTCTTCTTCTTCTTAAGTCTGAGTCTAGCAATTTCTTCTAGAGCATTGATCAGTTCTCCTTCCAAGTCAACCACAACGTATTCATCATCAACATCAATTCATGTGATTTTGTTATCATAATCCTCTTTGGCCATTAGCATAAAGTCATTAATCTTATCTTCACAAGAAGAGTCACTATCTGTGTCTCCTGAAGAGCCATCATTGTTTACACATAAACTTTTCTTTTTACCAAATCTCTTGAATTTGTACTTCTCTTCACCTTTAGAGTTTTGGTCATTCTTCTTGTGTGAACACTTAGATGCAAAGTGACCTATCTTTCCACAGTTAAAAAATTTGAAGGGAAACTTGCCTTTGTACTTGCCTGATCCTTTCTTTAGTCTTCTCATGAATTTTGCTTCAATTTCATCAGGCTCAGAATCCTCATTCTTATCTTCTTTAAATGATGCTTCTCTAGAGCTGGGTTTATCTTTAACTATCCTCATTTCATATGCAATAAATGTTCCTAGAATTTGATCAAAATCCAAAGTTTTTAGATCATTAAGTTCTTCTATAGAAGAGACCTTTGGGTTGAACCTATCTGGGAGAGATCTCAAAAATTTTTGAACTAAATAGGCTTCCTCAATTTTTTTACCAAGTCCTTTCACTGCATTTACTAGTTCTTCAACTCTCAGAAAGTACTTCCCAACAGTTTCATCCCCTTTCATCTTTAGTTGTTCAAACTGTACTATGTAGGTTTGAAGCTTGGATTCCTTTACCTTCTCATTACCTTCATAACTACTAATGAGTTTGTCCCACATTTCTTTGGTAGATTCTAAGTGCATAACTTTTAAAATTTCTTCTTCTGCAAGCCCGCTCAGAATTGAATTCATAGTCTTAGCGTTGAAGCTGAATTTTAGCTTTTCATCCTTAAAATCTAATACAATCAGCTTTACATAACCAGTGTCTACCACATCCCAGACATCAGCACCTAAATCCATTATGTAGGTTCTCATCCTAACCTTCCAGAAGGAAAAGTTTGTTCCATTGAATAGGGGGGCCTTATTGATTGAAGTTCCTTCATGGCTAGTCATGTTTAAGATCTAGGATCTACCCTTNGGGGGGGGGGGGTGAATCAGTTGTTACTATGCTTAAAAAATTATTCCCATTTTAAACTCTTTACAGAACACTCAATGATGATCACAATAATGTAGGGAAGTAAGCAATAGAATATTCAACATCAATCACACACATGAAATATACAGAGACAAATATTTCCTGAGGAAACCCTTTAATGGAAAAACCTCTTCTTTTTTATTTGATAAGTAATCTTTATTTTCTGTACATTATCATTCTTATGAGCTCCAACTCCTTTTGAGGCTACCACCTATGTTTTACAAGAAACAACTTGCTGAGAGCACCAACTCTCTAGTTTCTCTAGCACCCACTAGAAGGAAGCACCAACTCCCTGAGTGTTCCAGCACCAACTTCCAGTCACACAGGTACCAACCTGTATAACAGAGAACAATATTTCTCCCTTGCACCACCCTACCTCCCTGGTTTTTTTGGCTACAACCAGATGGAAGCTATGACTCCCTGTGTTCAAGAACCCACTTAAAACTCTGAGGAAAACAGTCCTCCCTAGCACCACCCTACCACCCTGAGATATAAATCTTTGTTTACTGAAATTTATTACAGTGATACAATGTTTATCAATGGCTTACCAGTCTCATCACTATTCTTCTACACAACTCTACTCTTCATGCTTGCATCTTCTTAAGCTTTATGTTCTTCTACTCTATCTTTGCATGCGCACCTCGGCTTTTTCTTCCTCTCTCAGATATGCATTTATTTTCTATGTGGTACACCTCTTCTGTACGTTTTAGCTATTGCACACAACATGCTTTTACCCGCATGAATAATTCTCAACAGAAGCAACCATCTCTTCTTTGTTCTGCGTATATTTATCATGCCAAGTCCTTTGTCAGATCATCCTGGAAACTCTTTGTATTCTCTACGGTTATACTGAATTTTTTCATCATCAATAGTCGTTATGATGAGATTCTTTGGCTTCTCTGGAAGTTACAGTCTTTGATACTTTTCCATCTGTCAATTGTCTCTATGATTAATCTGCATACCACTGGTAGTTACCTCGAGACTCTTCAGCTTCTCTGGTGATCGCCCTGAAGCCTCTTCGAATTATCTGGCAGAAACAATCAGTCATTTTTGGCAGTTACCCAGAGAATCTTTCCGCACTCATGCCTTTGGTGCCTTTTCCCTTTCTGAGAAAACTACACAGTGGGTGCTTGCTTTTCTGGCTAAGCCCCTTCCGTTCACGTGACCACAAGTTTTTATCAGATGCCTATCCAAAAGGTTCTTCATGACTTCACACATTGGATATTCAGCTGTGAGTTACCTCGATTCTCCCAACTCGCGATATCTAAAATGGAGCTTAGAAACACTAGCTCTTTCCTCTATTCTCTCTCCACGTGACTGTTGGCTGTGACCGCTCACTAATCAAAAGGGTGATTCATGATCTTGGAAATCTCCAATGTGGAGCCCATCGATGTGCTAGACCCTCCCTTAATCCTTTGATGATGTGACCTTGGCTATGACCACGGGCCTAACTTAGTCATTCTTGATCAACGGTCCACGATCCTTAGTGGTCCGATGGCTATGATCAAACCATGACCTTGTGTGCTGAGTGTTTGAACGTGAGCCAACCCTATCTCTTCCAACTCATAATTCCCGATTCAACACTCTGTGTCAGATCAATGACCTATGACCCTCTGTGATCCAATAGTCCAAATCTTATCGGGACTTCGCATTCCGCAAAGTTGGAGGACTACTCACCTCCCTTCTCTCAACTCTCGATTTTTTGAAACTTGATCGAGATCAACGGCCCTTGACATTCCTCGATCCAACGGCTGTGATCAATATCGTGAACTCAGACTTCATGACTTCTGCAAACTGCTAGACTTAGTTCTTTCGATTCACGATTCTGTGAATCTTCTTTATCGAATGCCACATGTCCTTCCCAGATGAACGGCTAGGATTGTTGCAGCTCCTAGCTCCTCGGGTATTTACCTCCTACCTTCCCGATATTTGTGAGCATTAGATCAATGGCTCACAACCCCCCATGATCCAATGGTCCAGCTCAACTCGCAAACTCGGACATCGCGAGTTCCTACAACTCTCACCTTTGCCTTTTCTAGTTCGCAAGTCAGCGAAATGTTGATCTCTCACCACGTGTCCTCTCTCGATGGATGGTCAGGATTACCACATGATATTGGAAGAATTTCTAAGTGTCAAAGGCCTCGACCTTTTATCCTTTTGTGATTCTTGATGACTTTGGGTCTCGTCTGCGTTTCTGAGAACACTATCTCTCCTGATCTTTGGCAATGGAATTAACCTCGGCCCTGGTGCACACTTGCACTCTGCGTGCAACTCTGCACTATTCCTCCTGAGCTTCTCAAGCTTGCTCTTTTGCATCCTCCCAAAAGACATCCGGTGCCCGCCTGGCACATTCTTCATTTTCTGGTCTTCTGGTCTCTCAAGATTTGGTTTGTTGTTGTTCTTTCCATCAATGACAAGCACACTCTATTTGTAAAACATGCCAACAAACCCAACCTCTCTAATACCAATACATGATTTTGATCTATAGAACAATTCTATAAAATAATGCACCTCGTGTGTATATTATGTCTATTGTAAATATGTTCTAGTCATCTCATCGTATTCAAAACATAGAAACACTAGATTTAAGCTTATCTAGAAATATATTTAACTATGTTTTCCAATTCTCGAGACAACATATGTGTCATCAAATTTATATTTAACTATTATTTTTAATTCTCGAGACAAAATATGTGTCATTGATTGATCTCTTTGAATTCTCAGTGTGCCAACTAAAATGCATGCATTTCGATGTCCAACTAGTTAACTACTAGCTATGGAAATTAATTCAATAACAGCTCATAGTAGAGCATAATGAATGTAGATTGTACCCATAAGTTATACCATACACATAGAGTGTGAGAGATTACTTCTTACATAGAAATCTTGATTTACAGATAAATAATAATAATTGGAACAAAGTTGTCATAATTATAGTATGTAATTATGTAGTATAATTGTGATAGGGCATTCTACACTAGAAATAATACTAGCATATTATAACACAAACAAAATAGGCACATTTTGCACCATAGTCATTAAACACTTCTAAATGTTATGCAATGAATCTCATATTTGAAAACAAACAATTTTAATCCACTAAAAATGAATATACTCTAACTTGGTTAGCTAAAAAAATGCAAACCATGAAATAATATAAAATAGAGTACAAACACCATGGATGGATTGGTTTTCTATTGGAAGCTCTAATTCAATTTCATTTGAAATATGCTAGCCTATTCAAATTTAATATGCAACCTACCTTGTTCCTTGTTTTAGTACATTCCATAGTTATGGGAGTAGGATAGGGGGTGAAAGTTCATGTCAGGTCATAGGTAGCTCTAGGCTTCAATCTTAAGGAAGAGGTACCATTCCATGAACCATTCAAAGAAGAAAAAAGAGAGTGATGGACACTTTATTATTTCTACATGGGGAACTATCACTTTCTTTAAATCATCCATTAAACTCAACCTATTGTAATTGCATTTGTAATTGGATCATAGAACTCATGTTAGATAAAAGAAAAGGCATTATATGCTTGACATAACTCAACAAAAGTGGATGGTATAAAACCAATCTTTAGACCGTTAGGTGTTGTAATTGTGGGATCAACATAAATAGGTTTCCTATTATGTTGAACCCCCACTAATGTCTCAAGGGACAAAATATTTCTATCTAGAATAGTAACATCATCCTTGCTTAACCACTGGTTAGTCTAGCATCTCCTATTTCGATGTTAATTTTGACCTACTTATGTTTTCCCTTTCTGTGTACTTCCATGAATAACACAACACTCCTTCCATTAGAATCATAAGTGGAAAGCATAACTCCTCATATATAGCATTAGCATCATAACTATTCAAAGAATGGGTGTTCGTATGACTGGTTAGCAGAGGTCTCATACAAAGTACCTAATGTCAATTGTAAGGGGACTTTCCTTTAACTAGAAGGTGTCCACTAGGGGGGAAATCACTTATATATTAGTAAAGAAAGGCCTAAACCTAATAAATCATAGTAAACTATTGGTAGGAATAGACATAAGCAATGGAAACATAAAATGAGTTATGTAAAGAAATTGAATCGAATTAGGTATTGCCTTCACATTTGTATCGGTCTCAATTTTATGGACTCAACAAGATGATAATATTTATAAGGGAATATAGTTGTTAACGCTTAGTGCACTAAGCCTTAACCTAAAGTTAGCGAAGGGCCTAGTAATGGCTATAGCATAAAGAAATCTAGTTATGAGGTAAATAACCCTGATCATTTGCTTTATCACCCTATATATTTTCCATATGTAAAAAATGTTGGTGCTAAATACACATGTGTTCAACATGCCATTATCGCTCAATTGACATTCAACCAAAAACTGTAGGTTTTCATTGAACATGTAGATATAGGTTTGCATAAATCACTTAACATTGGGCCCATGCATGAATTCAACACATCAAGTAAGTTTGCATCATCCATTTTCCAAATATCACACATGTCTGAATTCATGGGTAACACATGGAAGAGATGTTGCACATTTTCCATGCATCGATGGCCTATGGAAGCAACACACTCAACAACAATCTAGGCATACCATATATTATAATTATAAAAATATGGGAGACCATTGAACAACTAGGGCACCAAAGGAAACTGCATTGTTCAAACCTTGACGTTTTCCCCATATATGTTTCTCATTGATTTCCATCCCTAGAAAAACCATTTCCTAATCAATATAATTTCTATTTATTATTTATAGGTCCAGCGATTGAGAAACAATATCAATTATGATCCCATGACAAGTGGATTTCGTATGCTTGAATGGAATCCCAAGTTCTTATTAATAAACCGAGTCTCATCTCAATCCCATACTAGATAATTTGCATCATATATATCCACCCTACCATCAAACACCCTCATCTGGGTAGCTCGAGCCTTATTATTTGAATTGTTAGATGAGCATGCACAACCATAAGACCAAATAGATTTGTATTCCATGGGCCATTTGATGATGTATTCATTGAGGGTATTCACCATAGTGGAATTGTTCTTAATCTTCCATCTCTTCTTCCTACAACCAATTTGCAAGGTAAAATTATAGAAGAGGCCTTTAAAGCACATTCCTTGCTAGTTAAAGAAAACTAAGGTGGTGTTTTGAAGTTTAGTTAAATACACAATAAGTCCCAACTAAATTGAATAAGAGTATGAGCTTCCCTGATTAGTCCAACCTCGACCTAATCATCCCATGGCTTCAAGGAGGAATTTTTTGAAAATGCTTGATTCAAGCAACTAGTATAGGGATTCAAACTTGTGGAGAGTTGTGTAATCTTTCTCTTTGACTGAAAAACTAAAGGCAGTATTGATACTTCTGATGTTGTTCATTTTCACTTTGACACCATCAAAGGTGGAATAAGGGACACCACATAAGAGGATAAGAAAAATGTTATTTTTACCGTAGTTCCTACTAAAGGTTTTCTAGAATGGCGAAGAAGTACACAACCAAAGGATGAACCATATTGAATTCGAGTGGAACAATGGGAAGCAAATGAATCCTCGTTTGGATGTCTTGCATTCTCTCATTCCTAAATCCTATATTCAAAGAGTAAGTTTTTAGTCTTTCCATGCTATAGAGAATTAGCATGAATAAAGTTTTATACTCCGCCAGATACGATAAATAGAGGAGATGATAATCAAATAAGCCATTTTTAGTGTCTAGAAGATGTTTCTCTATGGGAAACAATTTGTGACATCCCATGTTTTTCCAAGTCAATGGTTTGTAAATGGGATCATAGAAAATTGAGAAATTGTGATATGTTTTTGTTCCCTTACTTCTACTTAAATTGAAAAGAGACACCATGGATAGGAGTGGATACAACCATTATAGAAAGAGTAAACAATAGCTCAATGGAGCATTGATAGTTTCCACCACCATGAATGAACTAGCTAGGCCTCCTCAACCAACCAGTAGAAGGAGGGAGTTGGGTTGCTAAATCATGACCCAAAGAAGACCATTGTCATGGCTGAAACTAAAATTGGATATGTTGCTATTGGTATTGCTATTGATTTTGTAGGATTTTTTATAGCTATCTTTGCTTTGGTAGAGCACAATTCAAACAAACAAAATAGAAGGATAAGATAGAAAAGTGACCAACATGGCTATGGAGAATGACAATGAAGTGGTTGCCTAGAGAGATTAGGCAATGTAGAAAAGTTTGAATGCATCATGTCATTCTTTGAATCAATTAATTGCATTGCTTGATCCAAGAACCATGTCCAAAAACATGTGTTAATACCCTATGTTAGAGAATTAAGTGCACCTAATTTTTAACCAATGTTAAATTTTGTTTTTTCATATTTTTAAAATCAATTTTGAAGATCTAACAAATAATTGAAAAATAATGCCATCAACTAAGGGTATTTAGTCTCATCACTATCCATGGAACCAATAAAAAAACAATATTATATATTTATAAAATTAATAAAAAAAAATTGAATTTTTAGGAAAACAATTCATAAAATATTGGAGAAATGTGCAAACACTATACAAAGTTAAATTATTTTGACTTTGCACCAAAAATTATAATCCCTAGAAAATTAGAGACTAATAAAAAAATATATAGATGTATTATAAAGTGATAATATATGGCTTAATATGGCACAATATAATCACATTAGCATAATATTTATAATAATATTAAAAACATTGAAATATGTATGCAATTTTAATAATAATTTAAGAATTAATATAATATTTATAATAATGATGGAAAATTTAAATATTTTATAAAAGCTTTTAAAATTTAGATTAAACCATTAGATTCTCCTCCTTTGCATGTGCACGATCAAATAAACTGACTATATAATTGTTGGTATTTTTTATTGAAATTAAATTTTGACTTAATAAAACTTTGATCATATAAAAGCATATTTAAATTGTGGATATTATTTAGATTAAAATTACCTTTTACACTTGCAATGTCATGATTAATAAATGATGAATTATGGACAAGGAGTTTAAGGTTTCCATAGAGGAGGGTTTAGGGTTACTACAGTTTTGGGGTTCCTGAAAATAGAATCGTGTGAGGGTTCTGTAGTTATGCCATGTGAGTGTTGTTTTTCTGCCTATGTGGAGTGTTGTGATGGCTCTAGTCTACTCACTTGTCCTAGTTTAGGTGCTTTATTATATTTTTGGGCCTAAAATTTCAGACACTGTAGATCTCGCGTGAGCTAACACAAATGGGTTATGGGCCAGAGAAGGCATTTTCCTAGTGGACGACACTTACAAAATTATGTATGAGTGTATGTGTTAGTCTACTACAGAGACATCGATAGGTGCTAAGATTCTGTCACCCCCTTTGACGAGTTCTCAATAGCTAGAATCCGATCCGTGATGTGGTAGGGCGATTGCCATAGATCACGTGAATGCCACAAGTTTTGCAGAGGGACGACACATGCAAGACTTGCCTCGAGAAGACAACCTATGCATGCTTCCTAAACCCTTAGTTAATTCTCTTCCAAGCTCTTTTGTAAAGAACCATCCAGAGCAGAAACCTTCAAAAAAGTTTGGAGGTGTTGGACACAACAGAGTCTCTCGTAGTCTAGCACTAACAAATCGCAAGCTCAAAAGCTGGAAAGTTAGGGAACCCAAGTCAAGTTGCATCCTCGGGAAGGATATCACCATGGACAGAGTTATTAGCTTAGCGGAAAAGGCACTTGTAGGTAATTTTTATTATACCAGAATGACTAAAGTCCAATTGTTGGACTGGATCTTAGGATTATGGAAGCCTCTGTCAAGTTATAGTCCTAGATTTAGTCTCCTCTCTAATCACTGGATAGTTTGTCATTTTCTTTCTGATGAAGATTTATTGGGAATTCTGAACTCTCCTTGGATAGTTGGTAGAGGAGTCTTAATGATTAAAATATGGATCCCTATATTCAACCCCCTCTCTGAGAGTTTCAGTAAAAGGCTTTTATGGATGTTGCTGCCAGATTTCTCGATTGAGTTTTGGTCTGTAAAAAAAATTGAAGCGGTTTCCAACACAGTCGGGAGGTTTATCTATTTTTATGAGCACTCACTCCGTTGGACTAACAAGTGACTCACGTGGGTGTTGGAGGAAATGGGTCTTGACAGAGGTTTACCATACTCTATTGATATTTCTATTGGAGACTCACTTCTCTATAAATCTGTTGACTATTGGCGGGAGCCATTTCAATGGAACTTACGCTGGCATCCAAGACACCTCAAGGATTTTTGTCTAGACTCCCTAGAGAATTTAGATGACACAGTGCAACTAATGTTAACTATTGTCAGAGACGGAAGCTTCAATACTAAGAATTTAGATTATGACTCCTTCATTGGTAAGATGCAGCTTTTCTTTCCTTCTTTTTTGATAAACTCTCCTTCATTGAGTTTAATTATTTAAAGGGTAATGAAAGATAGGTACATGATATTTTTGGAGATTTTTTGGATCTCCTTTTGAAAAAATTGGATGATTCGGGTTTTGACCCTGGTTTAGGTTCTGAAGAGCTGGATATTAGTTGTTCACCACGGTGCTCCCCCGGAGACAAACAACCCCTACCTCCCCTTGACAGTTCATTGACTGTTGTTGACCATTCGGGTCTTGTTGTTTCAAATTTTCCCACCACCATTGTAAATGGACCACCTATTGCGTCTCTGGTATTACTTGACCCTTCTACCCCTTTAGCCAAACTAAGTATTAAACATGTTTTTCCCCACAGACCTTTAAACAACACCTGTTGCATTAAGGACACTCAATTACCTAAGACCAAATTGATTTTTTCCTTATCACCCACACTTCTCCCTTCATCCATTAACTTTGTACCCTCTCTCGCAGATTGCTCAAATGTGATTGTTTGCAAAAATACTAGACAACGTCTCCCCAAAAAAACACTCAGGGCAATCGATGGTGGTCTGACTATTTTTGAGACCTTATTCACTGATACTGTTGAACCATACCCATCGAATGATCCCTCTCTTTTTGTTTGCGCACTTCATGTTTTTGACATACTTTCTTCTCTAGCCCTTAGAGCATGCTAGTCATTCCCCTTTGTTCCTAAATAATAATTTTCTCCTTAAACCTTCGTGGGTTTGGAGGACCCACAAAATTAGCCTCCCTCAAGTTACTTTTGAAACAAGTTAAGCTCTACAATTTTTTTCTGCAAGAGACCCTGGTGGATGGTGAAAAGGCGAAACATTTCTTTCTACAATGTTTTTTGAATTAGAATGTTGTTGTGTTGGACCCAAATGGATGTTCGAGTGGACTCTTAACTGGATGGAACCCAGATTATGCTGAATTTTTTGCTTTTGGCACTACTGCAGGTATTGTTTTGGAAGGAATATTTAAACACTCAACGGATATGGTGAAACTCCTCAACTCTTATGCTCCTTATAAAGAAAGGGAAGTTTTATGGCAATAAATTTTAGACTCTGAGTTACTGAGTAAGGAGGGAATTATAGTTGGTGGCGATCTTAATCACTCTCTCAGCCAAGGAGGTGTGAGGGAATCTGGCTCGAAGTGACCCTTTTGTTGATTCCTTTTCAAACATCCTCATTAATTCGGGTTCATTGGATGTCCAACCGACCCAACTAGCACCAAATTGGAGGAATGGTAGAGTTGGGTTAGCTGGAATCTCGAAGATTTTCTCATTGATGAAAATATTCTTGGAAATCATAGAAATATTCGATCCTGGATCATTGATTCCTCCATTTCTTATCATAATATGATATGATTACAAATTGAGAAGACTTCCCAAAAATCATCCCCTCCTTTTAAATTCAATAGTTCCTGGATATCGGATCTGGGTTTCATTGCTACTGTTAGAACCACTTGGAAAGAGATTAGTATTTGGTCAGATAATTATTCAATCCACCTTCTATGCTCCAAGTTGAAGCAACGAAAGAAAGTTGTTATACAATGGCAGACATTCAAAAAGTTACAAATACACAGATTTGTATAACAATGAACAAAAATGTCAATTTTTTTTGAGAATTGTCCCACTCAGGTCTTCGGGCAGGAAGATTTGGATCTACTGAGATCACTCAAACAAACGAAAGCTTTAATTCTTTCAACTGAAGAGTCCACTTGGAGGCTCAAGAGTCGAGCAATATGGATTGTGAAAGGCCCAGACAAAAACACTAAATTTTTTCATAAATATGCCTCTCAAAGAAGATGTCAAAATACTATATGGGATATATTTGATGATGAGGGGAATCTCAAATCATCAGAAAATGAGATTAAGGAGACTACTTATAAGAATTTTAAAGCTCAATATAGTGCAATTGATTCAAAAGGCACTTCTAACCAAATCAATGTTCTCAAGAAAGTACCCAGATTCTTTAATGATGAGGATAATGAAGAGATTGGTAAAGTTGTCACTCTTGAGGAAGTCAAAGAAATAGTATGCAAAATGCCAAACGAAAAAGTTCTCGGTCCAGACGGATGGACACGGGAACTTTTTCATACTTTTTTTGACATTATGGGAGAGGATTTGTATAAAGTTGTTGAGGAATCTAGAAGCACGGGATTTATTCTGGGAGCACTTAACGCTACCTTTTCTCTCTTATTCCCAAAGTTAGCAAGCCATATACTTTCAATGATTTTCAACCTATTTCCTTATGTAACTTTTTATACAAAGTGATATCTAAAATTATTGCTTCTCGAATCAAAGACAAATTGGATTCTTGCATTTCCTTCGAACAATTCAGTTTTCTTAAGGATAAACTAATTTTTGATGTTGTGGGAATTGATCAGGAATGCTTACACACAGCCAAGAAAAAAAAATTAAGTACAGTTATATTGAAGTTGGACTTAAAGAAGGCTTATGATAAAGTGAGTTGGCAATTTCTTAGATTATTGCTATTTTAGATTGGTTTAAATTGGATGGTTACACAATGGATCATGGTCTGCATTACATATGTTAATATGGAAGTCCTCGTTAATGGAGTTCCAACTAAGTTATTCAAGATCCATCGGGGTTTACAACAAGGATGTCCTCTTTCCCTTTTATTATTCCTTTTGGTTGTCGAGTGTTTAAGTAGATTATTGAAGCAGGCAATGGAAACATGATCGTTTCATGGACTTAAATTTGCTACTGGTACTTACATTTCACATATCTTCTTTGTTGATTATGTGCTCATTCTAGGAGATGGTAAGTATGAGGACTGGATGGTCTTTAAAACTATTTTAACAAATTTTTGTCAAGCATCTAGGATGGATGTAAATTGTCAGAAGTCATGCTTCCTTGTACAAAATATAGATCACAATCTGGTGCAAAGTTTGAAGACATCCTTTAATATACATTTTGTTTGCATCGATCAAGGTATGAAATACTTACGTTTTTCCTTAAAACCAAACAACTACAAGGTGGCCGATTGGAATTGGCTGCTACAAAAGATTGAAAAGTGGATTGGGAACTGGACCTTCCGCTGGCTATCCTTGGGAGGTAGACTTATTTTAGGTAAATCAGTACTACAGAGTATTCATGTTTATTGGCTTAGTATTGTTAAGATCCCATCTTCCATTCTACATAGAATACAACTCCTTATTTTGAATTTCATTTGGAAAGGAGCAAAAAAAAGTACAGGTTACCACTTAAAAAAATGGCAAAATATTGTTAGGCCAAAAGAAAGGGGTGGATGGGTTATTAAAAATATTTCTTGGTCTACCCAATCCTTGGCTGCTAAGTCTTGTTGGAGAGGATTATTTGGAAAAGGTTTCKGGAACTCGATTTTAAACAAGAAATATTTAAAACGATTAGACTTAATTTCTTAGTTACGCAGAGAGGAGCACAAGTTCCTGGTAGCTTCTATCATTTGAAATAATTTCATGTTTTCCTTCCCTATCATCAAAATATGGTTGGCTTGGTCGATTGGTTCTGGTAATTGAGTTATACTTGGGTATGATCCATTTATTGGTTGTAGTTATTCATATAAACTATCAGGTCCTTTAATCCAGTGCCTAAACAGTTTAAATATATACTACATAGTGCAGGCAGCCCTCCCAATCAAGTCTGGATTAAATCAAAGATGGTACGAGGCAAACTAGCTTGGACTGACAGGCGAGATGAAGACATAATGGAATGATTTTGTTACAATGTTAAGGAGCAATGGCATCAAACTTAATAATACAAGTGACAAGATTGTATGGTCTTGGAATAGAGCGTCAGGTGATGTAACTACAAATTTAGCTTATCATTCCATTTCTTTCTTAAATATTTTGGATGAAAATAGATGGTGGTCTAAATTTATCTAGAAAGTAAACATCTCAGTTAAGATTATTTGTTTTATGTGGCTGTTCTTGAAGGATTGTATACTTTCTAGCATGAATTTTAGGAAGAGAGGAGATATTGGTCCATCGGTTTGCAGTCTTTGTCTTAGAGATGAAGAGACAACCACTCATATATTTGTGGATTGTAATATAACTCAAAACATTTGGAAAGATGTTATGAGGTATCTAAAGATGCCGGGAGATTGGAATTGATCCTCTATAGATGAAAATTTGAAGATCTGGTTTATTCAATTCCCAAAAATGAGGCATATTCCATTCTTGGTGATATGGGGCATATGGAAATATAGAAATAAAATCTTATTTGAAAATTGAAATAGACAAGAATCTAGGATAGTCACTAAAATCATTCAATCAATCAAAGAACTCACTGACAATTCAGAAGATGACAATTTTGAATATATTCTTAATCCAATCTTCTTTGATGATACTCCAATAGGCTTCTTTGATGGCACAATTGTTGATGATTTATGTGGCACTGGAATTTACTTGAAAATCACTCCAGACCACCTTTTCAGAGCACATTTTGTTGGAGGAAACGGAAATAATATGAAAGTTGAACTATTGGGTTTATGGGGTCTTTTACTCCTTACTTCTAGACTATCCATTAAAAATTTGATGGTTGTCGAAGATTCAAATGTCACTATTGGTTGGATAAATGCAAAATCCAACTTGAACCTGCTATATCTCAATTCCTGTAAGGACAATATCGGGAGATTAAAGGATAGATTTGATTCAATCAAATTTATGCATGTTCACAGGAAATTAAACACAAAAGCAGATATCTTATCAAAGAAGGCTTTAAATAAACCAACTGGATGGATCTTTTGTGAATAAATAGTAGAAGGAGATGTTGTCTCAACATATAAATTCTACATATTTTAAGAGTGAACACTATAGCTAGAAATTTTTTTGATATGTTTTTGTAATCAACATAATATGTATTATGTAGACATTTTACAATATGAATAAATCTGGGATAGAAATAGAATTGATTACAGTCTTATTTTGATATTTTGATGAAATCATTGTACTTATGATCCATATGTACTTGAAAGTTTCACTTGATTCATAATAGAATAATAGTGGAACTGTTTTTTCCGTGTGAAAAAAAAATCATGATTAATAAAAAAAATCAATAACCCAAACCAAATAAATTATTAAAAGTTACATAAAATTATTCCTATTGCAACATCGTGACTAATAAAAAAAAAATCAATAACCCAAACCCTACAACATTAAACATTCTCTGTTTTACCAATTGGTTTCGAAAAGAAAGCAAAACAATCTTTGAAGTGAAATGGAGTTGGACTCACAATCCAACATATTGCAAGGATAGTCAATGTAGATTGTTTAACATGTTGAAATAATGTAACTGCGAAGAGAATTCTTATTATTGGATTAAATCCCCATTGTGGATTAATCATTATTATTATTTTGTTATTGGATTAAATCCCCATTGTGGATTAATCATGTCATTATTAATATTATTGTTATTAGATTAATCCCCATTGAGGATTAATCAAGTC
>ML777935.1:1645863-1659456 GCA_009831015.1 Picea engelmannii | reverse complement strand
ACAATCATTAGGAACAATGGCTTTTAATTTTCAAAAACTTTTCATGAAATTTTCATTGGAAGGAAAATAAATTGAGTTAAGAGGTATCACAGGGAAACCCGGTAAGGTGATAAGCTCTAATGGCATGACAAAATTATTGAAAAGGGGGCATCAAGGCATTATTGCACAACTATGCTCACTGGATGTTTAAACATCTAAGCCATCTATTCCTCAAGATCTCCAAGGGATCATTGATAAGCATTCCAAAGTATTTGAATATATTCCCAAAGGTCTTCCACCCACTCGAAATCATGATCATGAAAATCACCTAATTCCTGGAAGTGTTCCTCCTAACATTAGGCCATACAGATACCCTTATGCCCAAAAGAGTGAAATTGAGTGCATGGTTGAATAAATGTTAGAGGTTGGCATTATTAGACCTAGCCAAAGTTCTTACTTTGCACCAGTGGTAATGGTATTCAAGAAAGATAGCTCATGGCGTATGTGTCTAGATTATAGAGATCTCAACAAGATCACTATTAAAGATAAGTTTCCCATTCCTGTCATTGATGAATTGTTAGATGAACTACATGGAGCAATCTATTTCACAAAATTGGATCTTCGTTCGGGGTATCATCATATTAGAATGAAGGAAGAAGATATCCCAAAAACAACATTCTAAAATCATGAAGGCCATTATGAATTTTTGGTCATGCCTTTTGGCCTTACAAATGCACCTTCCGCATTCCAAGGGTTGATGAATTCCATTTTCAAGCCCTTTCTTCAAAAATTTGTGTTAGTATTTTTTGATGATATACTAATCTATAGCAAGTCTTGGGAGGATCATGTGTGACATGTTGTGTTAGGGTCCTAACCTGCACATAGGTAGAAAAATATATTCAGATGTAATAAAGGTCAATATTAATAAGGCCTTTCAATAAAATAGAATAAAGCGAATGTAAGAAGACCTAATAGAAGCTTCCAGTTCTAGAAGGATCTTCCTCTAGATGCTTCCTTTTAGTATAAATAGGAGTCGAGGGTATGAGAACCCTAGCTTGGATATTATTGTAATAGATCTCTTCTCAACTGGAGGTTGCCCCCTCGAAGAGGCCCATGAACATTTATTTCAGATTCAAAGTGATATTTATGTTGTTATTCTTATATCATTTCAGTGTTATTGTGGTGAATGTTCCGGTTACATTGTTGTTATTATGCCATTACTATCATTTTATTTCAGTTCTGAATACATTTTATATCTGGTATATTACAAGTGGTATCAGAGCACTTTCCTCGGTAGAAAGTGTGGGTTAAATTTTTTTCAAGGTAGAGACGTATTCCAGCATCTTTAAGCCACATAGATCTGTCATTACGCGCATAAACTCGCGGTTGAGGGATTCATACACACAGGAAATATAAGTGGTACTTAAGCGCACATATGTTGGCCACCCTTGTAACCCCTGTTGGTACCCCTTCGAGTGGTAGCACATCAGACAGTAAGTATGTACGGATAGGCCTAGATTACCTGAAGCCCTCTTTAGATAAACCGATCGGTCGCCTGACTGCTATAGTGTCACCGACAACAACACTCGAGAAGATACTCTCTAGTACCTGGGTAGTCGGGTAGTACAGATAAGGGTATGGTCTATCCTCCTTAGTTAGTGCCTTGAGATATTGGTTCGTGTACTACTGTTGGACCCCGCATGTATATCAGAGAGCTATAGCATAGGGAAAACCCTTGTCTGTAGAACCCTTGAATACCTAACCCTTGGGGAACAGAAACATAAACAAATTAAAGCAGACAAGATCTATTGCCATGCAACTGTGTTCAGGTTGCCAAGTAAATACACATTTCTTTCTGGTTAAGCATTTGGGCATTTCCTCTCTGCAGTATTCTTCAGACCGGAGTATAACTCTGTAAAAAAAAAAAAGTCTAAAATTTTTTTCACCATTATTTGAGACCTATTCCATTGAATTCATCTCTTCACCGATTATTTACCTTATAACCCAAAACAAACACATTTAGAAACCCTAATATTAAACTCATAAACAAACATTTAATTCTTCTTTTTAATTATTTAGTTTATACCTTAACCTTAGATTATAATACCTTAACCCTAAAATAAATTTAAGAATCCTCTTTTTACCTATTAACTAAACCCTAGAACATTAAATAATGATAAAATAAAAAACCCTAAATTAATAATAAACTATTATAACCTTAAATAAACAAATTAATAAACCCTAGAAATCTTAGCAAATAATTAAATTTATTAAATAATTCTACTTTAAACCTAGCTGACACTGAAAACTTTCCCACACTTCCATTATTTATACCAGCTCTTCCCTTTTTCTTAACCCAGACTCATTGTCCTGAAGATGGATCCTGATTTGGATCCGAAACGTCGACAGTCTATAGACAACACTGTGGCTTTTTTGATCAAAACCAAAAATACCAACCACAACAATCTCACTCACCCATAATTTTATTCATCACCGCATTTCCCAAGAAACTCATTGCTACATCCACGCCGTCAATATTTCCAAATCATGATTGCCAATGATGGTTCCATGAAATGTGCCGAGCGTTGTGAAAATGTGCGTCTCCAAATTGGTGACTACCACCTAAAATCCCATATGTTTTCTATCGACATGGGAGGTTGTGACATTGTGTTGGGTCCAGACTAGCTAAGGACTTTGGGTCCCATTCTCATGGATTTTAAAGACTTAACCATGCAATTCGACCAGGAGGGACACCAATATAAGTTCCAAGGCATCATCGTCGGTTCACCTAAGATCATTAGTTCCCATCGCATGGAAAACTGCTCAAAAAGGGTCATTCTGGTGTTATCGCCAAACTCCATGCCATACAAGAAACAGAGACACCCTCGGTACTGCAAGACCTCCAAGCCATTCTTTCTAAACATCAATTGGTATTTTCCACTCCCTAAGGCCTCCCTCCTTCCCATGGTGTTCATGATCATTCCATTCCCCTTGTACTCAGAAGCCTTCCTCCCAATATCTGTCTGTATCGTCACCCCTTTTCCCAAAAAAATGAAATTGAGAAAATGGTTCAGGAACTCCTTAATGTAGGCGTTATTCGCCCTAGTACGAGCCCCTACTCGTCTCCTATGGTCATGGTCCTGAAGAAAGAAGGTTCTTGGTGAATCTATCCTGACTTCCGTTCCCTCAACAAATTTACCATCAAAGACAAATTCCCCATTCCTGTCATTGATGACCTCTTGGATGAATTGAGTGGCACCCAATTCTTCACTAAACTAGATCTCTGTTTGGGCTACCACCAGATACATATGAAAGAGGTAGACATTCCCAAGACTTCCTTTAGAACTCTGAGGGCCACTATGAGTTTTTGGTCATGCCCTTTGGCTTGTGTAATGCCCCCCTCCACCTTCCAAAGCCTCATGAATCATGTCTTTCATCCTTTTCTCTGCCATTTTGTCTTAGTTTTCTTTGATGATATCCTCATCTATACCAAAACCTGGATAGACCATCTTGCTCATGTGGATCGAGTTCTCCATCTACTCTCTCAGTACCAACTTTTCCTAAAACAGTCTAAATGTGCTTTTGGCGCCTCAGAAGTAGAATATTTGGGTCATTTGGTTGGCAAATATGGCATCAGGGTGAATCCTAAAAAGATTGAATCTATGTAAGACTGGCCTCACCCAAAGACTCTTAAGAGCTTGTGTGGATTTCTAGGCTTAACAGGGTATTATCGCAAGTTTGTTAAGAATTATGGGAAGATTGTAGCACCTCTCACTTCTCTCCTCAAAAAGAACTCTTTCACTTGGACTCCAGCCGATGCTCAAGATTTTCAGACCTTGAAGATGGCCATGTGCACCACTCCAATCCTCTCCCTTCCCGATTTCACAAAGACCTTTGTGTTGGAATGTGATGCCTCAGGGAAAGGAATTGGTGTTGTCCTTATGCAAGAGGGTCGACCTTTGGCCTTTACCAGCAAGCAACTATCTGAAAGAAATCTGGGCAAATCCATCTATGAAAAGGATATGTTGGTTATTCTGCATGTCGTGGATCTGTGGCATCCTTATGTATTGGGGCAACATTTCCAAATTAATATAGACCATCAAAGCCTCAAGTATTTTCTAGAAAAACGCATTTCCTCCCCAGAACAACAAAAATGGGTGACTAAACTCATTGGATATGATTATGAGATCATTTATAAGAAAGGCAAAGACAATGTGGTTGCGGATGCACTTTCCCAAAAATATGAAGATGAAGGATCCCTTTTTTCTCTTTCATTCGTTGTACCAGATTGGCTCCAAGGCGTTCACCAGGAATGGCTACAAGGTCCCAAAAGTTCGCAGTTGATCCATCAATTGTAGTCCAAGGCTCCAACTTCCCCAGGGTACTCTTGGCTCCATGAGGAACTTTGATACAAAGGTCGTTTATATTTATGTAAAGAATCAAAGCTTAAATCTGTTAGGCTCCAACCTACTGATGTAAATTAGAGTTCAATTGATTGTCAATCCGGTGTTTGTAAGACTTAGAGGCACATCCAAAATATATGGATTTAGAGATAATTTTTGTTCTTTCAATGGAAATAAATCAAAGCTAATCTAAGTACTGAGTATGAAAGGAAATTCTAAGCTTCTTTACAGAAGGTGTATTCATATATCTCTTACCATTAATTAGTAATTAAAGTAGAAAAACATTCAACTAGTTTTAAGTATTCAAAACAGTAAGCATTCAAACTAAACTAGAAGCTTATAAATGTCTGAAAAGGATAAACTCTTTTACAAGAGATACATGCTTTTCTTTCCCACAATCATCAACCAGATAACTTGATCAAATAAAACACAACAATGTTATCTACAACATAATGTAAATTGAACTAAAGCACTAAACTAGAAGCTTATAAATTTTTGAAAGGCTAAACTCTTTTACAAGAGATACATTCTTTGTTTTCCCACATTCATCAGCTAGATAACTTGATCAAATAAAACACAACAGTGTTATCTACAACATAATGTAAATTGAAGTAAAGCTCATACCAAAATTTGCTTGAAAAGAATGAAAAAGGAGAAGTGTACTAGCTTGGCAAAGGGGGCCCTCTAGTGCTTCACTTGTACAACTAAGTCGTCTCAGCTAAGAAGGAACTTCCAGTAGCATTCACATAATCATCTCATAGACATCATCAAGAACAAAACACAAAACTGATCTCAAGACTGCAAATTCAAAGTTTTCTTCATTAACATAAGGGTTGTCATACTAGTCCATGTCTTGGAGTATTTATACAAGAGTTTTGAAACTGATAATGCTAAGAAACCTCCTAAAGATAATGATCAGATCCATAAAATATGTTAGAAAGGTTGAATACCCCCTTCAGATCCATAAAATATGAACAAATCCCAAGAAAATCTAAAACTGTCCATGGTTTTATGCTAAAATAGGGTATTTTCTGCTTAAGTGGCCTTGTTTGACCAACGTTGACCAGACACTTGGAAAGCTCAGTTCTCGAAGATGATAGGTATTCATCCATATTTGTACATCAAGGATCATGACCCATGTCTCAGATTTCGCCAAGATGTCCTGCAAGTACACGAACCTAGGAGCAATTACGGGATTTAGTCAAATCCTGTAATTTTTGATAAATTTTTAATTTTAATGCCAAAAATTTGAAAATTCAATTCTTAAGCTAAGGAATGATAAATGTACCATGCATAAGCTATTTTATGGAAAATATAGAATAATATGAAGGCAAAATGGATGGTTTTGGAGGCAAAAGTATAGTTTATGGAGTGGAAGGAAGCATAAAAATGTACTCAACATCTCCCCCAAGAGGAAGACTTTGCATGTCCTCATGCACAATTTTTTTTTTTTCTTGAACCTCTGTCAGTAATCTTCTGCCACCTCTCCTGCCTGCAACAATGTCTCCACATTAACCTGAATTGTATGAAGAACTTTTAGTCTTTGATATTTTTCTTTGTATGCCTTCTTCTGCTGAAACCATTTGTAGGCATGTTTGGAGATTAGTTTGTTTTGCTTTTGAAGCTTCTTATTCTTTTTCTTCAAGGTTAAATTATCTTCCTGTGTTCTATGGCGTTGAGCCCTTAACATTTCGTTCTCTGTTTTTAAGTACCTTTCCAGGACTTCAATTTTCTTGATTTTTTTCTTCATTTTCTTCATTTTCTTGTTTTTCTTATCAAGTTCTGATGTGGACTCACCAGCCATTTCTTCTATTTGATCTACTTTCTGTGGTGATTGAATTTCATCTTTCATATATTTAATTAATTGTTTCACCTCTTCTCTCATTTTCTCATCATCTTCTAATGATTGTGCCTCTTTTTGTTTCTCCAAAGTCTGAATATGTGCATAGTGTGCTTGTTGTGCTTCATCATCACTTTTTTTTATTTGTCATTTTTGAACTTGTTGGCGTTTTCTTAATTTCCTTTCATATGTGGTGAAAATCTTATCTTTTTCTTGGAATTACTTTTCCATTTTCACCATACTTCTTGTTCTTCTCCTCCCCATAGGTTGTTTTGAGCTTGTTGCCTTGGGGTGTTGTATTTCCTCCTCATCATCTATCACAATCAAGATATGTTCCTCTTCTATTTTCTCTTTCACTATTTCAAAACCATTTCCAATGATAAATTGTTGCCATGACAAGTTCTGTTTTTGTAGTTCATGTGTGATGATCATTTTAATGAAGCCAAAATGGTATAGACTCTTTTCTATATTCCTCCCTTGTTTTTGAATAGCCTTAGCCATCTTAGAAAGGCTTTGCAGTAGAAAGTAGGGCATGTTAATTTCACAGTCACTTTTAAATGTTGTAGTAGCTTGATGTGATATAGATAGATAATACTAAATCTTACTTCACAAGTTATAAACTTATGGATGAGATAGGTTAATTCATCCCAAGGATGAATCAACCAACTCCTAGGAATTCTCTTTTTTCAATTGACTGTTGCCACCCTAGATCTGGAAACAAAAGATGCCCATGATTTATCTTTAAAGTGCTTAGTTTTGAAATATCTTTCTCCTATTTGAGGTAATCCAGTGACCTATGCAATTATGTCTTCAGATATTCTAATAGTGAGGATTCCAACAATGGCCCTTTCCCCATCAAATGAATGAGCAAATTCTAAAGCAACTTTCTCATAGCACCCATCAAATTTCTCAAAGAAGGTTATCCATTGGTTTTGTTCAAGAATTTGCATACAGTCTGTGAATTTCTGAGGGGTTAAATCTTTCTGGTTCAAACCTAGATACCATCCTTCATATTTTTAAGAGAATGAAGAAAAATTCACTGCTCAAGGGAAGGTCTATTCTTGTTCAAACGTTTCTCAAGCTTCCAAGTCTTACAGAGTCTGTTCAATTCTATAATTTCTTCCTTTGTCTAAGATTTCTATTAATACAAAGAAAATTTCATCAAAAAAAAATCTTTTATCCCCAAATTGTTCTCTGTTTTAAAAATTTGATGAAAGGGGCATACCTGGTAATTTTTTTAGAACTTCTATGCCTTCTTGTGTCAAAACCCAGCTTTCAAAATCGACCTCTGTTACTAGTGAATGGTTTCAGTTTTTAAAATGTTCTTCTCTCAGTCGAAAAAAATTGTCATTGGGTTCACTTACCTTTCCCTGGCTGACTCCTTCTTGAACACATTCTCTTTGCCTTTACTCTCCACGCATTCCCTTTCAACTGCCATGTTTTCTTCTACAAGGTGAAAATGATGTATGTTGACAGCAGAATTGTCAACATACTATTTGATTTTTAACTGTCTAATGGAATTTTCGGGCTGGGTAAGCAAAGGAAGGAACGAAAATAGGAGGATTCTGGATTTCATATGGCACTGGAGTGTTTGAAACAGAGCTACGTTGGTTTCAATGCATGTGTTTGGAGCAGAGATGGGGATGAAGGATGCGAAGGGAGCGCTGGAGGAGAATGAAAATGAGAGTGCAGGGTAAAATTATTTCTTATGGAGGTAAAAAAAACGTGGGTACTATGATGTGCAAGTGTACCACCTTTGTATAGGTCGATCATTGCTGAGGATGCCCTTTTTCTTCATTTATACCTTTGTACTTCCCCTCTTCCTTGTAATCATCATAGGAAACAATTTTAAAAATATGTTTATCCAACTTATGACTCCTTGATTCATTTCCTTTGAGTAACCATCCACTTTATCATGCTTAAGGCATTCTCCTTATGACCCCTTCCTCAATATGTACAAACAACAATTCAATATGTGTGCAAATAGCAACTTCTATCTCCATATATGTATGCAACTTATGTCTTCATAAAATGGAGCATTTAACATTTCCAAAACAGTATATTTGTCTAATCAAGTTGATAATCATGTTTTGAAAGTGTATGTAAGGATTTTGGAAACCATAAAATATTTACAAGAATAAATTTCATGCTCTTGTTGTTTGATAGTGAAACCTTAAGTCTTTCTTATAGCTCCCTTGGAGACCAAACTGGTTGCCTTGAGTAAAAAAAATTATGCTATGAAGGTATATGAAATGAAGTGATGAAAAGATGATGTAGGGAAAGGGAAATATATGATTTTTATCATTGCTTTAGCTTATGAAGAATTTTCCAAATTTTAAAAGCATTAAAAAGAAAAATGTATACTAACTTGTTTGCTCATTGTGTTTGCCTGATTGAAGCTGGCTAGAATGTTGTTGCAATTCCTCAAATTTGATAAAGTTCTTCTTGTATTTATTTTTCTTAGTATCTTCCTCAGGTCCCTCTGATAGATGAAGTTGATATTCTTTGTGTTTTCTCAGGTCCCTCTACTGGATGCATTGCTTCAGATCCCTCTGCTGGATGCATTTCTCTTTGAAATGAATGTTGCCATCTGTAGAAGGCTTGAAAGGTCTTCAAAGAATCTTCAGAAATTTATACCTTATCCCCCTCAACCTTATTTATTGACTTGTCCTCAAGTCTTTGACACAAAAACTTTTCAAAAACTGCTATGTATAAATGCAAGTTGTAAATGAAACTATAAGGTAATAAAAAAAATGTTTTTGGAGAATTTTGATTGGCCAATTTGACTTGGTTTTTCAATGAAAATTCGAGTTTATATTGTGCCAGTTGCCTGGGTTTTCACAACTAAACTCCCTTGTGTGTGTGTGTGTGTGTGTGTGTATTATATTTTTTTATTTATTTTGTATGATATTTTTGTTTTTGGTTTTTTATGAGGAATGTGAAGGAGACACATGATTGTGTTTGTCCAACACTTCCATCTCATGCTGTTGAGATATCTGCTACAGAAAGTCTTCCTTGTTGACAGGCTTATTGTAGAGCTTTAGCCTATGTCCATTGACTATGAATGAGCTTGCCTCATCATCTATTGTTTGTAGTTTGACTGAGCCATTATCATATACCTCTGCAATCTCATATGGACCAAGCCAATGAGTTGTAAATTTATCTTTGAAATTTTTGAATTTTGAATCAAATAACAAAGCCCAGTCTCCCACTTTGAACTGTTTCTTCTTGATGAACTTGTCATGCCAATGTGCCCTTTGTTGTTGTATCAGAATGTTGTGTTCAATTGTTTCCTATCTCGTCTCATCCAACTGATTCAATTGCATGATCCTCTCTTTTTGTGCCTTGGAAAGATCTATTCCTAAATCAGCTACTAGTTTAAAAGTATGAAGTTGAAATTCTATAGGTAACAAAACTTGCTTACCATAAACTAGCTGATAAGGAGTGAACCCAATACTGTTTTTCCAGGTGATTCTGTATGCCCATAAGGCTTCATGAAGATTATTTGACCAATATTTCCTATGTATTTGGATTGTCTTGGTCATGATTGCTTCCAAAATTTTGTTAGTAGATTCCACCTGTCCATTTACTTGTGGATGATAGGGTGTAGATTTCTGATGCTTGATCTGATACTTTTTTGCTATGTATTGCACTAGTTTAGAAGTGAATTGTGCTCCTTGGTCTGTTACAATCTCTCGAGGTACTCCAAATATGAAAAATATTTCTTCAAAGAGAAAGTTGACCACTAATTGTTCTGTAGCTCTCACTAATGCTTTGGCTTCCACCCACTTTGTAACATAATCAGTACATACTAAGATGTACTACTTCCCTTTTGATGGTGGATTTATTGGACCAATGAAATCAAGAGCCCATTTTTCAAATGGCTCAATGTGAACTTGTGGCTTGAGGGGCATCTCATTAGTTGGAAGTGGTTTTCCCATCCTTTGGTAGCTATCACAACTTCTAACATATTTCTTGGAATATTTAAAAATGGATGGCCAATAATACCTCAAATTGAGTATTTTGTATGCTGTCCTCTTATATGCAAAATGACCACCACAAGGTTCATCATGACAAACTTTTAATATTTCTAAAATCTCATCTTGTCATACACATCTTCTAATTATGAGATCATATCCTGTATAAAAGAGGTCTCCATCAATCCATGTGTATCTAGCACTTTGTTTTATTATCTTTTTCTTTTCTTTGGATGTAAAAGAAGAAGGTAACATCCCTAATGATAAATAGTTAGCTATATCAGCATACCATGGATTTATAACTGAAATGGAAAATAGGTGCTCATCAGGAAAATTATCTGAGACAGGAACAATCTCACCAGAGGTGTTTAATCGAGATAGGAAATTAGCCACTTGATTTTCCTTTCCAGGTCTATTCAAGACTGTGATGTTGAATTCCTGCATCAATAACAACCATCTTGTTATCCTGCCATTAGTAATAGGTTTGTTCATGATATATCTTATCGCAGAATGATCTGTATGGATAAAGACATCATAACCAGTGATGTAGTGACAAAATTTATTCACAGCATGTACTACTGCCAACATTTCTTTCTCTGTGATTGTGTAATTCAACTCTGTAGGGGTTAAATTTTTGCTAATGAAGTAAATAGCATAAGTCATAAGATTTTCCTTTTGACCCAATGATGCCCCTATTGCAGTATCTGATGCATCTATAGAGATGTGAAATGGCAAATCCCAATTAGGCCCTCTTAAGATAGGTGTTGTTGATAGCTTGTCCTTGAGCTTCTGAAAGGCAGTTTGACAATTAGTATCCCAATGAAAATGTACATCTTTTGCGAGTAATTTGAATAATGGCAAAGCTATTTTACTAAAATTTTCAATGAATCTTTGATAATAGCCTACATATCCAAGGAAACTTCTCACATCTTTTTGGCTGATTGGTTCTGGTAGGTTCACAATGATTTGTATTTTTGCAGGATCCACTGTAATTCCTGATGATGAAATATAATGGCCCAATACTATTCCTTCAGTTAACATCATGAAACATTTTTCATTGCTAAGAGACAAATTTGTTTCTATGCATATTATTAGGAATTTTTCCAAAATTTTCAAGGAATTATCAAAAGAATTACCATGCACAGAGAAATCATCCATGTATACCTCTACACATTCATGTATTAAATTAGCAAAAATGGCCAGGACTGCTCTTTGAAAAGTAGCTGGAGCGTTACATAAACCAAAAGTTAATACCCTATAAGCATATGTACCCCAAGGGCATGTAAAAGTAGTTTTGTCCCGATCTTCTAATGCTATATTGATTTGATTATAGCCACTAAATCCATCTAGGAAGGAAAAATATATTTTCCCAGCTAGTGCATCTAAGACTTGATCTATGAATGGTAATGGAAATTAATCTCTAAGTGTTTCTTTGTTTAACTCTCTATAGTCTACATAGATTCTCCATTTTCCATTTTTCTTAGGTACAACAACTAATGGAGAAACTCATTGACTGCCAGAGATAGGGTAGATGAATCTTGCCTTTAATAATTTTTGCAATTCTTCTTTGACTACCTCTTTCAACATTGGATTCATTCTTCGTTGTGGTTGTCTGAGAGGTCTCATGTTATCATCTGTGTAGATATGATGAGTGCATGTTTCAAGATGAATCCCTTTCATATCAGTATATTCCCAAGAAAATGCTTTATAATATTTCTTCAATAATGCAATCAATTGTTCTTCCTGAGATGGTTCAAGTTTTGTGCCAATATTCAAATATTTCCCAGGACTAATTTCAATTATCTTGCTTTGAGTATTTTCCATGGAGATAAATGGAAAAATGTTATTACATGTTGATTCTAAAGAATGGATTGTGTAATTTTCTTGAAAATTCTGTCCTAAAATATGATCTGCAGCAATGTATTTGTGGAACCTTCTTGTTAATCGATATTCTAGTAAAAAGGAGATTAAAACCTCCTCCAAACCTCTTGAAACCATCAAACAAAGTATGAGATCCATCAAAGACAACCCCTGAAGTAATAAACACTTAGAATATAGATTAACAAGAAGGGAAAACTCTATTATCTTATAAATTATTTAATACATATAACCTAACCCTAGAACCTATTAATCTAAATGAAGACATTAATACACAACATTAAATTAATAATAACCGATTATTTACCTTATAACCCAAAACAAACACATTTAGAAACCCTAATATTAAACTCATAAACAAACATTTAATTCTTCTTTTTGATTATTTAGTTTATACCTTAACCTTAGATTATAATACCTTAACCCTAAAATAAATTTAAGAATCCACTTTTTACCTATTAATTAAACCCTAGAACATTAAATAATGATAAAATAAAAAACCCTAAATTAATAATAAACTATTATAACCTTAAATAAACAAATTAATAAACCCTAGAAATCTTAGCAAATAATTAAATTTATTAAATAATTCTACTTTAAACCTAGCCGACACTGAAAACTTTCCCACACTTCCAGTATTTATACCAGCTCTTCCCTTTTTCTTAACCCAGGCTCATTGTCCTGAAGATGGATCCTGATTTGGATCCAAAACGTTGACAATCTATTGACAACACTGTGGCTTTTCCGATCAAAACCGAAAATTATGGGTGCTGCCACTATCCACCATAATGATGACCTTCTGATGCTTGATGTAACCGATTAGCTTGAGGGTTTGGGGAGTGGAGAAGCCAGTGAGAGCATTGAGGGAAATGATCGGTTCTACTTCGGGAGGGTCTGAGGGAGGGGTTATGTCAGTGGATTCAGGTGACTCAGGCACAGAGGGAGTTTCTTCATCTTCTTCCGAAATCTCCTCGGAGATGGCCATAAAAAGGTTTTGTTATTTACACTTGTGGCCTGGGAAATATTTGTCATCATAGTTATAACAAAGGCCTTTGAGTTGGCATTCAGCCATTTCAGCCCTGGTCAATTTTTGGATCTTTAGTGGAGCAGAGGGAGTAGTGGGATTTACTGGTTTAGGGTGAGGGATAAATGAGCGTTTAGGGTTTTGAGCAGATACAACCTGTTGTGCTTCTTTATCTCTTTTGGTAGCCTCCACCCAAATCTCAGGCTGAGACATGAGGACATGGGCCTAAATTTCATCCTTGAGGCCACTGATAAAACACTCTCATAAAAAGGCATCAGACATGCCCTATGTTCTAAAAGCTAGGTGCTCAAAGGCAACTATAAAGTCTTCCACTATTCCTAATTGTTTTAGCTTTGTCAAACGACCCAAATGGTTGGTGTCAGTGTCAAAGCATTCATAAAGCTCTGCCACAAAGTGTGTCCAAGCAATATACCCTTGACGAGAAGTTTTTCTCCATTGCCACCATTGCCAACGTTCTTGATCTAGATGGAG
>ML777935.1:1607047-1617598 GCA_009831015.1 Picea engelmannii | reverse complement strand
CACAGAATCTCCATCTTTCATCCTAAGATGATACAACTTCTTTCGAAGAAACAACTTGTTTACCAGGGACTTTGATTGATACAAACTCCCTAACTTATCCCATAGTTCCTTGGCTTTAGATTCTCCTGAGACATTCAACAACACTGAATCTGCCAGGTAGAGTCGAATGGTACTCCTTGCTCTTCTATCCAACTTGTCCCAATCTTCCTTCGACATACCAGTAACTGGTGTACTAATAGTTTGTGTACTGGTAGGAGGTGTACCAGTAGCCTGTGTGCTTGTAGATGGTGTACCAGTAGGCCGTGTACCAGGATCCACAACGATCCATTGTTCTTTGTCTACAAGAAGGTCCTCCATCTTGAGCTTCCATAGCTCAAAGTTTTTACCATTGAACTTCTCTATCTCGATTCTAGATGAGCTCGCCATTCCTCTTACTTTACTCGAATCTCCTCTGCAAAAGCTCCCACTGAACCCAGGTTTATCACAGACCCAAGATAAACTTGATCTATCAAGACCGAGCCAAACCCTCAGCAAAAAAGGCGTCCCTCTGAAGCGAAAAATGTGCTCAGATACCACATGTAAGTTTTAAACCTGTGAAGTAAAGAAATGCATATATATTCTTAAGCAATACAAAAATTAATCAATGGCTCATACACAGAATACACAGAGATCTTTACCGGAAACCCTCAACTGGGAAAACCTTTCTTTTTCATTATATCGAATTTCACCATTCTCCATACAATATATACAATGTTTTTAGGTATTCCGTAGATACCAAAACCCTAATCCCTTAATTCGGGATTAATTTACAAATCAGCTAAAAACAGCAAAATCCGCAAAAAATAGCAAAAACCGCCCAAAAAAAAAATTTGAAGGGATCGTCGGATGCAGTCGTCGTATCTGACGCACCCACACACACACACATGCAAAGAATATAAAACATACCCAACAGATCCAAATCTTCCTGCTCGAAGACCTGAGTGGGACAATTCTCAAAAAATTTTGACATTTTTTGTTCATTGTTATACAACTCTGTGTGTATTTGTAACTTTTTGAATGTCTACCATTGTATAACAACTTTCTTTCGTTGCTTCAATTTGGAGCATAGAAGGTGGATTGAATAATTATCCGACCAACTACTCATCTCTTTCCAAGTGGTTCTAACAGTAGCAATGAAACCTAGATCCGATATCCAGGAACTGTTGAATTCAAAAGAAGGGGATGATTTTTGGGAAGTCTTCTCAATTTGTAAGCATATCATATTATGATCAGAAATGGAGGAATTAATGATCCAGGACCGAATATTTCTATGATTTCCAAGAATATTTTCATCAATGAGAAAATCTTCGAGATTCCAGCTAACCCAACTCTACCATTCCTCCAATTTGGTGCTAGTTGGGTCGGTTGGACATCCAATAAACTTGAATTAATGAGGATGTTTGAAAAGGAATCAACAAGAGGGTCACTCTAAGCTAGATTCCCCCACACCTCCCTGGCTGAGAGAATGAAATTAAGATCGCCACCAACTATAATGCTCTCCTCACTCAGTAACTCAGAGTCTAAAATTTATTGCCATAAAACTTCCCTTTCTTTATAAGGAGCATAAGAGTTGAGGAGTTTCACCATATCCATTGAGTGTTTAAATATTCCTTCCAAAAAAATACCCGCAGTAGTGCCAAAAGCACAAAATTCGGCATAATCTGGGTTCCATCTAGTTAAGAGTCCACCCGAACGTCCATTTGGGTCTAACGCAACAACATTCCAATTCAAAAAGCATTATAGAAATAAATGTTTCACCTTTTCACCATCCACCAGGGTCTCTTGCAGAAAAACATTGTAGGGCTTAACTTGTTTCAAAAGTAACTTGAGGGAGGCTAATTTTGTGGGTCCTCCAAACCCACGAAGGTTTAAGGAGAAAATTATCATTTAGGAACAAAGGGGAATGACTGGCATGCTCTAAAGGCTGGAGAAGAAAGTCTGTTAGAAACATGAAGTGTGCAAACAAAAAGAGAGGGATCATTCGATGGGTCTGGTTCAACAATATTAGTGAATAAGGTCTCAAAAATAGTCAGACCACCTTCGATTGCCATGAGTGTTTTTTTGGGGAGACGTTGTCTAGTCTTTTTGCGAACAATCACATGTGAGCAATTTGCGAGAGAGGGTACAAAGTTAATGGATGAAGGGAGAAGTGTGGGTGATAAGGCCGAAATTGATTTGGTCTTAGGGAATTGAGTGTCCTTAATGCAACAGGTGTTGTTTAAAGGTCAGTGGGGACAAACATGTTTATTACTTACTTTGGCTAAAGGGGTAGAAGGGTCAAGTAATACAAGAGACGCAGTAGGCGGTCCATTTACAATGGGGGTGGGAAAATTTGAAACAACAAGACCCGAATGGTCAACAACAGTCAATTAACTATCAAGGGGAGGTAGGGGTTGTGTGTCTCCGGGGGAGCATCGTGGTGAACAACTAATATCCAGCTCTTCAGAACCTAAACCAGGGTCAAAACTTGAATCATCTAATTTTTTCAAAAGGAGATCCAAAAAATATCCAAAAATCTCATGTACCTATCTTTCATTATCCTTTAAATAATTAAACTCAACGAAGGAGAGTTTATCAAAAAAAGAAGGAAAGAAAAACTGCATCTTACCAATGAAGGAGTCACAGTCTAAATTCTTAGTATTGAAGCTTCCATCTATGATAGCAGTTAACATTGGTTGCACTGTGTTATCTAAATTCTCTAGGGAGTCCGGACAAAAATCCTTGAGGTGTCCTGGATGCCAGCGTAAGTTCCATTGAAATGGCTCCCGCCAATAGTCAACCGATTTATAGAGAAGTGAGTCTCCAATAGAAATATCAATAGATTCTGGTAAACCTCTGTCAAGATCCATTTCCACCAACACCCACGTGAGTCACTTGTTATTCCAGCGGAGCGAGTGCTCATCAAAATAGATAAACCTCTCGATTGTGTTGGAAACCGCTTCAATGTTTTTAACAAACCAAAACTCGATCGAGAAATCTGGCAGCAACATCCATAAAAACCTTTTACTGAAACTCTCGAAGAGGGGGTTGAATCTAGGGATACATATTTTAATCATTAAGACTCCTCTACCGACTATCCAAGGAGAGTTCAGAATTCCCAATAAATCTTCTTCAGAAAGAAAATGGAAAACTATCCAGTGATTAGAGAGGAGACTAAATCTAGGACTATAACCTAACAGAGGCTTCCAAAATCCTAAGATCTAGTCCGACAATTGGACTTTAGTCATTCTGGTATAGTAAAATTTACCTACAAGTTCCTTTTCTGCTAAGCTGGTAACTCTGTCCATGGTGATATCCTTCCCGAGGACGCAACTTGACTTGGGCTCCCTAACTTTCCAACTTTTGAGCTTGTGATTTGTTAGTGCTAGACTACGAGAGACTCTGTTGCGTCCAACACCTCCAAACTTTTTTGAAGGTTTCTGCTCTGGATGGTTCTTTACAAAAGAGCTTGGAAGAGAATTAACTAAGGGTTTAGGAAGTACGCATAGGTTGTCTTCTCTAGGTAGGTCTCGCATGTGTCATCCCTCCGCAAAACTTGTGGCATTCACGTGATCTGTGGCAGTCGCCCTACCACATCTCGGATCAGATTCTAGCTGTTGAGAACTCATCAAAGGGGGTGACAGAATCTTAGCACCTATCAATGTCTCTGCAGTAAACTGACACATACACTCATACATAAGTTTGTAAGTGTCGTCCACTAGGAAAATGCCTTCTCTGGCCCATAACCCATCTGCGTTAGCCCACGCGAGATCTACAGGGTCTGAAATTTTAGGCCCAAAAATATAATAAAGCACCTAAACTAGGACAAGTGAGTAGACTAAATCCATCACTGCACTCCACGTAGGCAGAAAAATAATACTCACATGGCATAACTGCAGAACACTCACATGATTCTATTTTCAGGAACTCCAAAACTGTAGTAACCCTAAACCCCCCTCTGTGGAAACCCTAAACTCCTTGTCCAGAATTCATCATTATTAATCATGACGTTGCAAGTGTAAAAGGTAATTTTAATCTAAATAATATCCACAATTTAAATATGCTTTTATATGATCAAAGTTTTATTAAGTCAACATTTAATTTCAATAAAAAATACCAACAATTCGATAGTTAGTTTATTTGATCATGCACATGCAAAGGAGGAGAATTTAATGGTTTAATCTAAATTTTAAAAGCTTTTATAAAATATTTAAATTTTTCATCATTATTATAAATATTATATTAATTCTTAAATTGTTATTAAAATTACATACATATTTCAATGTTTTTAATATTATTATAAATATTATGCTAATGTGATTATATTGTGCCATATTAAGCCATATATTATCACTTTATAATACATCTATATATATTTTTATTAGTCTCTAATTTTCTAGGGATTACAATTTTTGGTGCAAAGTCAAAATAATTTAACTTTGTATAGTGTTTGCACATTTCTCCAATATTTTATGAATTGTTTTCCTAAAAATTCAAATGTTTTTTTTATTAATTTTATAAATATATAATATTGTTTTTTTATTGGTTCCATGGATAGTGATGAGACTAAATACCCTTAGTTGATGGAATTATTTTTCAATTATTTGTTAGATCTTCAAAATTGATTTTAAAAATATGAAAAAACAAAATTTAACATTGGTTAAAAATTAGGTGCACTTAATTCTCTAACATAGGGTATTAACACATGTTTTTGGACATGGTTCTTGGATCAAGCAATGCAATTAATTGATTCAAAGAATGACATGATGCATTCAAACTTTTCTACATTGCCTAATCGCTCTGGGCAACCACTTCATTGTCATTCTCCATAGCCATGTTGGTCACTTTTCTATCTTATCCTTCTATTTTGTTTGTTTGAATTGTGCTCTACCAAAGCAAAGGTAGCTATATAAAATCCTACAAAATCAATAGCAATACCAATAGCAACATATCCAATATTAGTTTCAGTCATGACAATGGTCTTCTTTGGGTCATGATTTAGCAACCCAACTCCCTCCTTCTACTGGTTGGTTGAGGAGGCCTAGCTAGTTCATTCATGGTGGTGGAAACTATCAATGCTCCACTGAGCTATTGTTTACTCTTTCTATAATGGTTGTATCCACTCCTATCCATGGTGTCTCTTTTCAATTTAAATAGAAGCAAGGGAACAACAACATATCACAGTTTCTCAATTTTCTATGATTCCATTTACAAACCATTGACTTGGAAAAACATGGGATGTCACAAATTGTTTCCCATAGAGAAACATCTTCTGGACACTAAAAATGGCTTATTTGATTATCATCTCCTCTATTTATCGTATCTGGCAGAGTATAAAACATTATTCATGATAATTCTCTATAGCATGGAAGGACTAAAAACTTACTCTTTGAATATAGGATTTAGGAATGAGAGAATGCAAGACATCCAAATGAGGATTCGTTTGCTTCCCATTGTTCCACTCGAATTCAATATGGTTCATCCTTTGGTTGTGTACTTCTTCGCCATTCTAGAAAACCTTTAGTAGGAACTACGGTAAAAATAACATTTTTCTTATCCTCTTATGTGGTGTCCCTTATTCCACCTTTGACGGTGTCCAAGTGAAAATGAACAACATCAGAAGTATCAATACTGCCTCTAGTTTTTCAGTCAAAGAGAAAGATTACACAACTCTCCACAAGTTTGAATCCCTATACTAGTCGCTTGAATCAAGCATTTTCAAAAAAATCCTCCTTGAAGCCATGGGATGATTAGGTCGAGGTTGGACTAATTGGGGAAGCTCATACTCTTATTCAATTTAGCTGGGACTTATTGTGTATTTAACTAAACTTCAAAACACCACCTTAATTTTCTTTAACTAGCAAGGAATGTGCTTTAAGGGCCTCTTCTATAATTTTACCTTTCAAATTGGTTGTAGGAAGAAGAGATGGAAGATTAAGAACAATTCCACTATGGTGAATACCCTCAATGAATACATCATCAATTGGCACATGGAATACAAATCTATTTGGTCTTATGGTTGTGCATGCTCATCTAACAATTCAAATAATAAGGATCGAGCTACCCCGATGAGGGTGTTTGATGGTAGGGTGGATATATATGATGCAAATCATCTAGTACGGGATTGAGATGAGACTCGGTTTATTAATAAGAACTTGGGATTCCATTCAGGCATACGAAATCCACTTGTCATGGGATCATAATTGATATTGTTTCTCAATCACCGGACCTATAAATAATAAATAGAAATTATATTGATTAGGAAATGGTTGTTCTAGGGATGGTAATTAATGAGAAACACATATGGGGAAAGCGCCAGGGTTTGAACATTGTAGTTTCCTTTGGTGCCCTAGTTGTTCAATGGTCTCCCATATTTTTATGATTATAATATATGGTATGCCTATATTGTTGTTGAGTGTGTTGCTTCCATAGGCCATCGATGCATGGAAAATGTGCAACATCTTGTTCATGTGTTACCCATGAATTCACACATGTGTGATATTTGGAAAATGGATGATGCAAACTTACTTGATGTGTTGAATTCATGCATGGGCCCAATGTTAAGTGATTTATGCAAACCTATATCTACTTGTTCAATGAAAACCTACAGTTCTGGGTTGAATGTCAATTGAGAGATAATGACATGTTGAACACATGTGTATTTAGCACCAACATTTTTTACATATGGAAAATATATAGGGTGATAAAGCAAATGATTAGGGTTATTTACCTCATAACTAGATTTATTTATGCTTTAGCCATTACTAGGCCCTTCGTTAACTTTAGGTTAAGCCTTAGTGCACTAAGCGTTAACAACTATATTCCCTTATAAATATTATCATCTTGTTGAGTCCATAAAATTGAGATCGATACAAATGTGAAGGCAATACCTAATTCGATTCAATTTCTTTACATAACTCATTTTATGTTTCCATCGCTATGTCTATTCCTACCAATAGTTTACTATGATTTATTAGGTTTAGGCATTTCTTTACTAATATATAAGTGATTTTCCCCCTAGTGGACACCTTCTAGTTAAAGGAAAGTCCCCTTACAATTGACATTAGGTACTTTGTACGAGACCTATGCTTTCCACTTATGATTCTAATGGAAGGAGTGTTGTGTTATTCATGGAAGTACACAGAAAGGGAAAACAGAAGTAGGTCAAAATTAACATCGAAATAGGAGATGCTAGACTAACCAGTGCTTAAGCAAGGATTATGTTACTATTCTAGATAGAAATATTTTGTCCCTTGAAACATTAGTGGGGGTTCAACATAATAGGAAACCTATTTATGTTGATCCCACAATTACAACACCTAATGGTCTAAGGATTGGTTTTATACCATCCACTTTTGTTGAGTTATGTCAAGCATATAATGCCTTTTCTTTTATATAACATGAGTTCTATGATCCAATTACAAATGAAATTACAATAGGTTGAGTTTAATGGATGATTTAAATAAAGTGATAGTTCCCCATGTAGAAATAATAGAGTGCCCATCACTCTCTTTTTTCTTCTTTGAATGGTTCATGGAATGGTACCTCTTCCTTAAGATTGAAGCCTAGAGCTACCTACGACCTGACATGAACTTTCACCCCCTATCCTATTCCCATAACTATGGAATGTACTAAAACAAGGAACAAGGTAGGTTGCGTATTAAATTTGAATAGGGTAGCATATTCCAAATGAAATTGAATTAGAGCTTCCAATAGAAAATCAATCCATCCATGGTGTTTGTACTCTATTTAATATTATTTCATGGTTTGCATTTTTTTAGCTAACCAAGTTAGAGTATATTAATTTTTAATGGATTAAAATTGTTTGTTTTCAAATATGAGATTCATTGCATAACATTTAGAAGTGTTTAATGACTATGGTGCAAAATGTGCCTATTTTGTTTATGCTATAATATGCTAGTATTATTTCTAGTGTAGAATGCACTATCACAATTATACTACATAATTACATACTATAATTATGAAAACTTTGTTCCAATTATTATTATTTCTCAGTAAATCAAGATTTCTATGTAAGAAGTAATCTCTCACACTCTATGTGTATGGTATAACTTATGGGTACAACCTACATTCATTATCCTCTACTATGAGCTGTTATTGAATTACTTTCCATAGCTAGTAGTTAACTAGTTGGACATCGAAATGCATGCATTTTAGTTGGCACACTGAGAATTCAAAGAGAACAATCAATGAAACATATGTTGTCTCGAGAATTAAAAATAATAGTTAAATAGAAATTTGATGACACATATGTTGTCTCGAGAATTGAAAAACATAGTTAAATATATTTCTAGATAAGCTTAAATCTAGTGTTTCTATGTTTTGAATACGATGAGATGACTAGAACATATTTATAATAGACATAATATACACACGAGGTGCATTATTTTATAGAATTGTTCTATAGATCAAAATCATGTAGTGGTATTAGAGAGGTTGGGTTTGTTGGCATGTTTTACAGGCAGAGTGTGCTTGTCATTGATGGCAAGAACAACAACAAACCAAATCTTGAGAGACCAGAAGACCAGAAAATCAAGAATGTGCCAGGCGGGCACCAGATGTCTTTTGGGAGGATGCAGAAGAGAAAGCTCGAGAAGCTTAGGAGGAATAGTGCAGAGTTGCACGCAGAGCACAAGTGTGCACTAGGGCCGAGGTTAATTCCATTGCCAAAGATCAGGAGAGATAGTGTTCTCAGAAACGCAGATGAGACCCAAAGTTATCAAGACTCGTAAAAGGATCAAAGGTTGAGGCCTTTGACACTTAGAAATTCTTCCAAGATCGCGTGGTAAATCCTGACCATCCATTGAGAGAGGACACGTGGTGAGAGATCAACATTTTGTTGACTTGCGAACTGGAAAAGTTAAAGGTGAGAGTTGTAGGAACTTGCAATGCCCGAGTTTGTGAGTTGATCTGGACCATTGGATCATGGGTGGTTGTGAGCCGTTGATCTGATGCTCGCAAATATCGAGAAGGTAGGAGGTAAATACCCAAGGAGCTGGGAGCTGCAACAATCCTAGCCGTTCATTTGGGAAGGACACGTGGCAACCGATAAAGAAGATTCACAGAATCATGAATCGGAAGAACTACATCGAGCAGTCCACAGAAGTCGTGAAGTCTGAGTTCACGATATTGATCATAGCCATTGGATCTAGGAATGTTGATGGCCGTTGATCTGGATCAAGTTTCAAAAAATCGGGAGTCGAGAGAAGGGAGGTGAGTATTCCTCCAACTTTGCGGAACGCGAAGTCCTGATAATATTTGGACCATTGGATCATAGAGGGTCATGGGTCATCGATCTAACATAGAGCATTGAATCAGGAATTAGGAGTTGGAAGAGACAAGGTTGGCTCATGTTCAAACACCTGGCACACGAGGTCATGATTTGATCATAGCTGTCGGACCACTGAGGATCGTGGATCGTTGATCATGAACGACTAAGTTAGGCCTTGTTATCCCCGATATCTAGGGATAACTAGGAGATCATGTCTCGAGGCCCACATGATCCCAGACATGGAGTACGAGAGTGGATCGACTTGAGCATGGCCCTTGAGGGCCCATCTTTCTTCTTCTCAGCCAGACTTGTCCTGTCAGCAGTACCAGCCTCCATCACTACTGACCTGGGCTTGCATCAGAGAGGGCTCTTGCTCCATGAGGTAATTGGTCTGAGGTATCATGGTATGTATCATATTTGATCGTTATAACCTTCTTATGTATGCATTAGGCTCCTTTCATTTCAGATGACTGCTTGGATCTTACACTAATCCACTTGACCATCGTTGGGGTGATTGATGGGGTAGCTTAGCAAGATGGCATTCATGGGTTTTGGTTAGCCACCAAGGAGGGTTTGCAAAGCCATCGTCCACTCCCACTATCTTATCACCTTTTCATCTTATACCCCGCTTATCCATCCCATTCCCCTAGTCTGGCCATTAGGATGACCTTCCAGGGTACATCTTGTCTTGTGGGAAGAAGGGGCTAAAGGCCCAGGGGGTAAAAGAAGCTGGTAAAAGATAAAATCCATAGGAAAAGAAAACCTAGAGATGCTTCGCCCAGGGGATCCCCGAGAAGGAAATAAAAAGCCTCTCGATAAGAAGCTAAGGGACCCTAATAAAAATAATAATAAATAAATGCAAGACCTAACCAAGAGGATGGGAGGTCTCATCACGAGCTGTCCCATTATGTTCATAGGTATTTAGCAGTATGACATTGCCACTATCTGGTCACCAAACCAGGGCAGTGACCTTTGGTTTCATGGCCAAAGGAAAGGGGGTCTCATCACGAGCCAACCTTCTCATTTCTACGAAGATACTAGTGGGTAACACTGTCATCTCTGGCCACCAAGCCAAGGCAGTGTCCTCTTCATCAGATGTTGTAGTAAAAAAGCAATAAAAGAAATATAAGGCAATAAAGGGCTTGGAAAAAATGCATCCATGACGGGTACAACTCGCCTCCTACAAAGGCACCCACAGACAACACCAGCCCTTGGTCTGACTATGACTGGACATCCCTAAA
>ML777935.1:1540318-1599400 GCA_009831015.1 Picea engelmannii | reverse complement strand
TTGAGTTAGCTTTGAGCACAAATTGAAGAAAGAAGGCGTCCTAGGCCTAATTCATTTTACACCTAGGGTTTACTTCTAGGGTTTTGAAAAGCCTTGTATTTAAGCAACACTTTTCAGCCATAGGTTTGTGTTTATAAGCTAGCAGTTTTGCCAAAGGAGTCTTAAGGAAAGAATAAGGAGCATTAGGCCTAGCCTTAGCTACACCTAATTAAGTCTTCTCTTCTTAGGGTTTGGGTCTAGTGGCCCTGCCATAGCAACACCATTAGACTAAGTCCTCTTGTCCTTAGGTTTAAATGTCTCCAAGCCATTAGTTTCACTCCAATTGAATCCATTAACCCAAGGCACTAGTCTAGAAGTATAATTTTCAGCTTTTGTGCTAAAAAAACTCTTTCAAACCCCTTTTATTTGAAACCCTAACTAACCTAGCATCTAACGCTAGTAGATTTACTAACCCTAACCCTAGAGGTGACGTCTTAGCCTATTGAACTTTTGTTTGCTCTAGAAGTTGCGGCCAGGTCACCCCTTGATAGCCATAAAGGTCTTAAGTGTTTTCATTGGTTAAAATTGCAAAACGTTTACCTTTTGGCCTCTCTAACTAATCTGATTTAGGGCTGATGTCATAGTTACAGCAGAAACATTATAGGTGATGTCACACTTGTTGGATCTCTTGTTTTGGCATAAAAGGTTGTGAACTTTATCACCTTATCTGATAGACTTTGAGTCATTGATTGCATTCATAAGCTTATTTGAGAAAACGTTTCACTCATTGTTTTTCAGTTTTGACCTATTGTTAGGGCTGATGTCACCCTAATTCTGCATTGTGATGCAGCAACAATATATATGTATGAGCATATTTGCATTGTGATATAATACAAGAATTTGATTTGTATACATTGAATGCTTTTACCATTTTGTATTTATTGAAGAAGTCCTATAAGCCTTTGTCTTTATTAGTAATCATTGACTTCGTCAATAATTACATTTAATCATTGCTCATATACATATTTTTGAGGAATAGTCATTGATATTTGAAGTACTAACCACTGCAGCACATTTTAGTTTCATTTGTCTTGTCTCGCAAACAGGTGCCTTTATCCAGTGGGACATCTTCTTCTTTTGACTATCATATTGGCAGTAATCTGTGAAGGGAAGCTTAATCTTAACCTTTGGAAGCCTTAAGCTTTGACCTTTCTCCTTCAGAAAACCCAGATTACATAGGGATGTCTCCCTTGGACTAGCCATCCTAAATAGAAAGAGCTCCCCATCGAGGTGACAATGGGTGGGAAAGCTCCTGTTATGCCAGTTTGAAGCCTTGACTCAAGCTAACCTAAACCCTTCCTACAAACTGTGCGATAACAGGCCTGTGGTCATAGCCAAGGTCACATCATCAAAGGATTAAGGGAGGGGCTAGCACGTCGATGGGCTCCACATTGGAGATCACCGAGATATTGAAGCACCCTTTTGATTAGCGAGCGGTCACAACCAACAGTCACGTAGAGAGAGAATAGAGGAAGGAGCTAGTGTTGCTAAGCTCCATTTCAGATATCGCGAGTTGGGAGAATCAAGGTAACTCGTAGTTGAATATCCGATGTATGAAGTCGTGAAGAAACTATTGGATAGGTGTGGGGCTTAGCCAAAAAAGTGAGTGCCCACTGTGTAGTTTTCTCATAAAGGGAAAAGGTGCCAAAGGCATGAGCACACAGAGATTCTCTAGGTAACTACCAAAAACGACTGATTGTTTCTGCCAGGTAATTCGAAGAGGCTTCAAGGTGATCACCAGAGAAGCTGAAGAGTCTCGAGGTAACTGCCAGTGGTATGCAGATTAATCATAGAGACAATTGACAGATGGAAAAGTATCGAAGACTGTGACTACCAGAGAAGACAAATAATCTCAGCATAACGACCATTGATGATGAATAGATTTAGTATAACCACAGAGAATACGAAGAGTTGCCAGGATGATCTGACAAAGGACTTGGCATGATAAATATATGCAGAACAAAGAAGATATGGTTGCTTCTGTTAAGAATTATTCATGCGGGTAAAAGCATGTTGTGTGCAATAGCTAAAACGCACAGAAGAGGCGTACCACATAGAAAATAAATGCATATCTGAGAGAGGAAGAAAAAGCCGAGGTGCACATGCAGAGATAGAGTAGAAGAACAAAAATCTCAAGAAGATACGAGCAGGAAGAGTAGAGCAGTGTAGAAGAATAGTGATGAGACTGGTAAGCAATTGATAAACATTGTATCATTCTAATAAATTTCAGTAAACAAAGATTTATATCTCAGGGTGGTAGGGTGGTGCTAGGGAGGACTGTTTTCCTCAGAGTTTTAAGTGGGTGCTTGAACACAGGGAGTCATAGATTCCATTTGGTTGCAGCCAGAAAAACCAGGGAGGTAGGGTGGTGCAAGGGACAACTATTGTTCTCTGTTATACAGGTTGGTACTTGTGTGATTGGAAGTTGGTGCTTCCATCCAGTTGGTGCTGGAACACTCAGGGAGTTGGTGCTTCCTTCTAGTGGGTGCTAGAGAAACCAGAGAGTTGGTTCTCTCAGCAAGTTGTTGCTTGTAAAACATAGGTGGTAGCCTCAAAAGAAGTTGGAGCTCATAAGAATGATAATGTACAGAAAATAAAGATTACTTATCATATCAAGAAGAAGAGGTTTTTCC
The DNA here is from genome assembly GCA_009831015.1 of Picea engelmannii. Lineage (NCBI taxonomy): Eukaryota > Viridiplantae > Streptophyta > Pinopsida > Pinales > Pinaceae > Picea > Picea engelmannii. The sequence goes on along the minus strand of ML777935.1, from coordinate 1,596,728 downwards.
ATTTATGGGTTTCCTCAGGAAATATTTGTCTCTGTATATTTCATGTGTGTGATTGATGTTGAATATTCTATTGCTTACTTCCCTGAATTATTGTGATCATCATTGAGTGTTCTGTAAAGAGTTTAAAATGGGACTAATTGTTTAAGCACATTAACAACTGATTCACCCCCCCCTCTCAGTTGTCCAACAATTTTGTATCAGAGCCAGTTCCCTTTATTTAAGGGTAGATCATAGATCTTAAACATGACTAGCCATGAAGGAACTTCAACCAATAAGGCCCCCCTGTTCAATGGAACAAAATTTTCCTTCTGGAAGGTTAGGATGAGAACCTACATAATTGATTTAGGTGCAGATGTCTGGGATGTGGTAGACACTGGTTATGTAAAACCGATTGTACTAGCTTCTAAGGATGACAAGCTAAAATTCAGCTTCAACGCTAAGGCTATGAATTCTATTTTGAGTGGGCTTGCAGAAGAAGAAATTGTAAAAGTTATGCACTTAGAATCTGCCAAAGAAATGTGGGACAAACTCATTAGCAGTTATGAAGGTAATGAGAAGGTAAATGAATCCAAGCTTCAAACCGACATAGTACAGTTTGAACAACTAAAGATGAAAGGGGATGAAACTGTTGGGAATTAATTTCTGAGAGTTGAAGAACTAGTAAATGCAATGAAAGGACTTGGTGAAAAAATTGAGGAAGCCTGTTTAGTTCAGAAAATTTTGAGATCTCTCCCAGATAGGTTCAACCCAAAGGTCTCTTCTATAGAAGAACTTAATGATCTAAAAAATTTGGCTTTTGATCAACTTCTAGGAACGTTTACTGCATATGAAATGAGTATAGTTAAAGATAAACCCACCTCTAGAGAAGCATCATTTAAAGTAGATAAGAATGAGGATTCTGAGCCTAATGAAATTGAAGCAAAATTCATGAGAAGACTAAAGAAAGGATCAGGAAAGTACCAAGGCAAGTTGCCCTTCAAATTTTTTAACTGTGGAAATATAGGTCACTTTGCATCTAAGTGTTCACACAAGAAGAAGGACCAAAACTCTAAAGGTGAAGAGAAGTACAAATTCAAGAGATTTGGTAAAAAGAAAAGTTTATGTGTAAACAATGATGACTCTTCAGGAGACACAGATAGTGACTCTTCTTGTGAAGATAAGATTAATGACTTTATGCTAATGGCCAAAGATGATTATGATAACAAAAGCACAGGAAGTGATGTTGATGATGAATAAGCTGTGGTTGACTTGGAAGGAGAATTGATCAATGCTCTAGAAGAAATTGCTAGAGTCAGACTTAAGAAGAAGAAGAAGCAAAAACAATTGCTGATACAGTTCGACAAAGACAGTAAAAAACCTGATGAAGACTTTGCCCTACTAAAAGTGGAATTAGAAGAAGCAAATAAAATAGAGGACATTATGAAAAATCAGTTATCGAAAAAGAAGGCAAGATGTGAAGCCTTGGAAGAAGAGGTAGTAAAAATCAGAAAAGGAATGGAGAAGTTTAAAGCATTGTATTTCCAAAATCTTCCAAGCATTAAAGCCTCAGCAAAACTAAATGACATTTTGAGCAAACAAAGATCTCCTTGTTGAAGACTGGTTTAGGTTATGTAAGTGGTTCAAGCAACAAACAAATAGAAAGCAAAGAGCTAGTAAAGATGATCGAGTTCCAAGTCAACATACAAACAAACCATGTGAGTAATCTATCACCAAAAGATAATAAAGACAAGATGGTCCCTGATAAAAAACAAAGATATCAGAATATGGAGTAAAAAATGCCAAGAAGAAGGCCAGCCTTCAAGTATCAAATTTCGTCCATGGTTACTATTTTTACTGCTCTAATTTTGGTCATAAGATTGCAAATTGTAAAATTAAGTTTAGCAACATGCAACTGAGGAGATCAAGAAATAAATAATCTTTGCAACATAGAACTAAACAACCAATGAGTAGACAAAGTTGCACCAATCACTTTGACCTATTGAACAATGAGTTCAAATGCTATAACTATCATAACTTCGGCCACAAAGCTGCAAACTTCCATCTGAAGAATTACAAATCATATACAAAGATAAAACCCTTAGCTAGAAATGCAAGCACATGGAAAAAGAAATATAGTGACAAATGTGGTCTAGTACTTTCAACTCAAAAACAAAAAGACCCCTGGTATATAGACAATGGATGTTCCGAGCACATGACTGGAGACAAGGATAAGTTTTTGTCTATAAGTAAAAGCAAAACATGAAATGTGACCTGTGGAAATGATGAACCAGGTAAAATCAAGGGTAAAGGGATGGTGAGTTTAAGTAATGGAAAAGGAAAATCCCAGGATGTTCTTCTTGTAGATGGGCTAAAACATAATTTGCTTAATGTAAGTCAAATGTGTGACAGAGGATGTGAAGTGGTGTTTACTTCCAAATATTGTAAGATAAAGTCTATAAACTCAGGACAAGTGGTGGCTAAAGGCATAAGGACAAAAAATAATGTATATGTGCTGAAAGAATATAGAGAAGAGTGTCATCTAAGCAAACATGATGAGAGCTGGTTATGGCATAGGATACTTGGACATCTAAACTTTGACCACTTAATCAAGATCAAAAATCTTGAGGCAGTAAAATATCTTCCAAGAATATCAAAGCCACAAGATTCTGTGTGTAAACTCTGCCAAGTAGGAAAGCTAACGAGGACACATTTTAAATCCAAGAGATCTACTTCAACCAAGAAACCACTCCAACTCGTTCATATGGATTTATGTGGATCATCAAGACAGGAAGACACAAGGAAGGAAAAATACTTCATGTTGATCATTGATCATTACTCCAGACTCACTTGGGTTGCTTTTCTCAAAGAAAAAGCTGAAGCATTTGAGAAATTTAAAATATTTAAGGCTTTAACTGAGAATCAAACAGGCAACATGTTAAAGGCAGTAAGATCAGACAGAGGAGGAGAATTTGTGTCAAGTGATTTTAAGGAATTTTTTGATAAACACGGGATCGAGAGAGAATACACAATCCCGGGAACTCCACAGCAAAATGGAGTAGTTGAGAGGAAAAATAGAACAATTCAACAAATGGCCAGGTCAATGATGAATGAGAAGAACATTGGTCAAACCTATTGGGTAGAAGAAATACACACATCAGTCCATATTCTTAACAAAGCCCACCTAAGACTACACAGTGACAAGACACCTTATGAACTGTGGTATGGAAGACCTTCTTCAATCAAACACTTCAAAGTGTTTGGGAGTAAGTGCTACATAAAGTTTAATAATGAAAACCTTGGTAGGTATGATGACAGGGCTGATGAAGGCATCTTCTTAGGATATGCTACAAACAATAAAGGATACATATGTTATAATAAGAGGCTGCATAAATTAGTTGATTGCATTGATGTAAAGGTTGATGAAGGAGTCTCAGTAAGAGAGGTGAGCAATATTGAGTATTCTACAGAAGACACAATTGAAGTTGAAGATGAACAGGTCCAAGAATAAAAAAAAAAAGACTCTGAGTCAGATGAAGACACAAACACTCAGGCAGACTCAAATCAACAGACAACATCAAATCCTTCCTCTAGAATTACTCAAAAGAATTGTCCTACAAGTCAGATAATTGGTGAGAAAGAAAAAGGTGTACAAACCAGGAGAAGGATGATCAAAGACACCGAGCAATCACATATAGCCTTCATATCCATGGTGGAACCCAAGAACTTTAATGAAGCCAGTGAAGATGTAAATTGGTTAAAATCAATGAATGAGGAACTGGATCAGATTGAGAAGAACAATACTTGGTAGCTTGTTCTTATACCTGTAGATAAGAATGTAATTGGCTCCAAATGGTTGTTTAAGAATAAAATGAATAAACAAGGAAAAATTGTTAAGAATAAAGCCAGATTGGTCTATAAGGGGTATGCAGAAGTTGAAGGACAAGATTTTGATGAAAACTTTGCACCATTGGAGGTGCATTCTTTTTAGGTGACTCTATGGTCGCATAGATGAGTAAGAAGAAGTGATCTATTTATTTATCAACTACAGAGGTAGAGTACATTGCTACTGCTACTTACTGCACTCAATTATTATGGATGATACAAACTCTTACATATTTGAAAGTAACTTATATTGATCCCATTCCAATTCACTGTGATAACACAAGTGCCACTAGTGTCTCCAAGAATCCTGTTCTCCATTCAAAGACTAAGCATATACCATTAAAATATCATTTTCTCAAAGAGCAGGTTACAAACAAAGTTCTTCAGCTAAATTACATTCCAACCATAGAACAAATTGTAGACATATTTACTAAACCCCTAGCCAAGACACCATTTGAATATCTCCATCAAAAGCTGGGTGTCATCCCTTCTCTCACCTAAGAGATTCCATCCTATCAGGGGGAGTATGTGTTGGTTGAATATTTGATACCTCCGAAAAATACTGCAATAGCTCATGGGGAGCATGTTTTCTTTGACATTGCTGTCAAAGGGGGAGAAAAGGTCTGGTCTAAATGCTACAGTTGGAGGTCTAAGAAGAATAGTGCAACCTTTTAGGATTGCCATCAATGCCAAAGGGGGATATTGTTGGCATGTTTTACAGGAAGAGTGTGCTTGCCATTGATGGCAGGAACAACAGTGAACCAAATCTTGAGAGACCAGAAGACGAGAAAGCGAAGAATGTACCAGGCGGGCACTAGATGTATTTTGGGAGGATGCAGAAGAGAAAGCTCGAGAAGCTTAGGAGGAATAGTCTAGAGTTGCATGCAGAGCGCAAGTGTACACTAGGGCCGAGGTTAATTCCATTTCCAAAGCTTAGGAGAGATAGTGTTCTCAGAAATGAAGACGAGACCCAAATTCATCAGGACTCGTAGAAGGATCAAATGTTGAGGCCTTTGACACTTATAAATTATTCCAATATCGTGCAGTAAATCCTGACCGTCCATCGAGAGAGGAAACATGGCAAGAGATCAACATTTTGGTGACTCGCGAACTGAAAAATTCAAAGGTGAGAGTTGTAGGAACTCACGATGTCCAAGTTTGGGAGTTGATCTGGACCATTGGATCATTGGGAGTTGTGAGCCATTGATATGATGCTTGCAAATATCTGGAAGGTAGGAGACAAATACTAGAGGAGCTAGGAGCCACAACAATCCTAGCTGTTCATCTGGGAAGGAAACGTGGCAGCCAATAAAGCATATTCACAGAATCACGAATTGGAATAACTGTGTCAAGCAGTCCGTAGAAATCGCAAAGTCTGAGTTCATGATATTGATCACAACCATTGGATCAAGGAATGTTGAGGGCCATTGATCTAGAGAAAGTTTCAGAAAATTAGGATTCGGGAGAAGGGAGGTGAGTAGTCCAACTTCGTGAAGTCCTGATAAGATTTGGACCGTTGGATCACAGAGGGTTGTGGGCCGTCGATCTGACACATAGCACTAAATTGGGAATCGAGAGTTGGAATATTCAGGGTTGGCTCATGTTCAAACACTTGACACATGAGGTCACGATTTGATCACATCCATCGAACCACTGAGGATCGTGGACCGTTGATTAGGCAAGACAAAGTTAGGCTTGTAGTCATAGCCAAGGTCACATCGTAAAATTATTAAGGGAGGAGCTAGCATGTCACTGGGATCCACATCGGAGATTGCTGAGATCACAAAGAGCCCTTTTGATTAGCGAGCAGTCACAACCAGTGGTCACGTGGAGAGAGAATAGAGGAAGGAGCTAGCGTTGCTAAGCTCAATTTCAGATATCACGAGTTGGGAGAATCAAGGCAACTCGCAGCTAAATATCTAATGTGAGAATTCACAAAGCACCTTTTGGATAGGCGTCTGATCATAGCTCATGGTCACGTGAAAGGAAGGGGATTAGCCAGAAAATAGAGCACCCACTGTGTAGTTTTCTCATAAAGGGAAAAGGCACCAAAGGCATGAGCGCGTAGAAAAGTATCGAAGACTGTAACTGCCAGAGAAGCCAAAGAATCTCAACATAATGACTACTGATGATGAACAGATTCAGTATAACTGCAGAGTATATGAATATTTTCTAGGATGATCTGACAGAGGAATTGGAATGATAAATATACGCAGAACAAAGAAGAGATGGTTGCTTCTGTTGAGAGTTATTCATGCGGGTAAAAGCATGTTGTGTGCAGCAGCTGAAACACATAGAAGAGGCATAGAACATAGAATAGAAATGCATATCTGAGAGAGGAATGAAAAACCAAGGTGTGCATGCAGAGACAGAGCAGAAGAATAGAAAGCTCAAGAATATGTGAGCAGGAAGACACTGATGTAGGCAGAGAAGAGCAGTGTAACAGAACAATGATGAGACTGGTAAGCCATTGATAAACATTGTATCACTGTAATAAATTTTAGTAAACAAATATTTATATCTCAGGGTGGTAGGGTGGTGCTAGGAAGGACTGTTTTCCTCAGAGTTTCAAGTGGGCTCTTGAACATAGGGAGTCCTAGCTTCCATCTAGTTGTAGCCAGAAAAACCAAGGAGGTAGGGTGGTGCAAGGGAGAACTATTATTTTCTGTTATACAGGTTGGTACCTGTGTGACTGGAATTTGGTGCTACCATATAGTTGGTGCTTCCATCCAATTGGTGCTAGAACGCTCAGGGAGTTGGTGCTTCCTTTTAGTGGGTGCTAGAGAAACCAGAGAGTTGGTGCTCTCAGCAAATTGTTTCTTGTAAAACAAAGGTGGTAGCCTCAAAAGGAGTTGGAGCTCATAAGAATGATAATGTACAGAAAATAAAGACTACTTATCATATCAAGAAGAAGAGGTTTTTCCCTTTATGGGTTTCCTCAGGAAATATCTGTCTCTGTATATTTCATGTGTGTGATTGAAGTTGAACATTCTATTGCTTACTTCCCTGCATTATTGTGATCATCATTGAGTGTTTTGTAAAGAGTTTAAAATTGGCATAATTGTTTAAGAACAGTAACAAATGATTCACCCCCCCGTCTCAGTTTTCCAACAGGGTTTGACAAACAAGTCACTTATCACATATTTATTAGTTATTTACCCATAACATTATTTTCTTTCTGAGTAGTTTTTATAAAAGAGCCTAACTTCTAACACATGTTTCTATTTTGCATTCCTTATCTTGGCTCAAATATTTTGAAATCCTTATTTTTATTACTAAATAGATATATTGTTAACATCATAATTGATGTTGGGAAGACATATGTGGGGGGATTCATCATTTATTCCGATGGAGAAAAGGTCCTGAACTACTCTTGGGGGCTTGGAAAGACAACCAAAAATAAAGCATAAATCCTAACAGTCTTCATGGGGCTTCAACTTGCAAATTCAAGAAACCTCCAAGAACCCACTATTCTTGGAGACTCAGAACTAATTATAAAGGACCTCATTGGCTTAAAAAAACTAGCAAACCAAAACCCTATCATACTTCATTCCCAAATTAAAACCTTGAAATGTCATTTCTCTAAAATCCATTTATTCCATATTGTCCATTTCCAAAATCAGGCTACTGATCGTTTAGTCAAACTAGAAAAGAACATGAGACATAGTCAACTCTTCATCAATTAGAATGAAACCAATGCGTGGATCCCTTAATAACCTCCATTTTTTTCATTTCTTATTTTCTCATTTGAAACTTACTCTTTTTAACAATCCCGTGTTTCCTACCCCCTCCCCTTTACCTCAACCTCCTTGCTTGGCCTTCTTTCCCTTCTCCCTTAGGCCCCTGCTCCCCCTATTTCCTAAAATTTGGATCCTCTCATCCTTAGCCTCACTGTCCCTCCTTATCACATGTGTCTTCTTGATGGTACCTCCTCCCCTTTCCCATGTGCCCCCCCTTTCATTTCTTCCCTATTGCTCGTTAGCTCCGCAAGCACCATGTATTCCATGATGCATTCTCCCACAACCTTGGATTCATTGTTCATTATCTCCTCTACAGACGATCTCTTTGGTTTGTGGGAAATTCAAATTTTATATCCTCTCAAGCGTGCAATGTTTACTACCTCTTATTTTTAGTGGTTAGTGCTCCACCCCCATTCATAAGCCTATCCACATTTTAGCAAAGAAATTCATGCCATTTTGCTCCAACGACCTCCTTTTATTATGTGGCAGAGTATTAGATCCCCCTGCTTCTATCCATCCTGTGCTACATAGGAAATCCGAAACCAAATTTGAAACATACACACAATGTTTAGAAGGTCAAAGGAAATAATAGATTCACGACTCAGGGAATTACAAATGGAAAACTAGGAGCTCCATCGCCAAATTGTCACTTTATAGAATCAACTACAACTCCAGGAACATAGACATGATAAATAGCTTGCAATATCTCTACGAGGGGTCAATAGAAATACCAAGAATATTGGAGTTCTTAGTCAGCATGTGGGGAACCCCCTTGGCCTCCCTCAACATCCTACAGATTCAAATGCATTAATTAATTCATGACTCCCTTCAAATTTTCACTCAGAAGAAAGAAGTGAACATAATCAGAATCCTCCAGACCTAGCACTGACTCCATCAAGGCACAACTTAGGAGAAGGAATCTTGCTGCCAAAGGCAAATCAAACAAGTCTCCAGGAAGATGCAGAAACATCCAATAATCTCTAGCCAGTTTTTTTTGATGGCTTGCAAGTTTTTGTTTATTTTGTCCATGTATGTATCCATTTTTACATGGAAGATTAGTAGTTCCTTTTCGACCACCTCAAAGTTCTCCATTAGAATGCAACAAAAAAATCTCATTATGGACATAGATCAAAGAATCAATTTTTTTGTCATTTTGTAATGTGATGCAACACAAACCTTCTTTTTTAATTTAAATTCTCAACTATTTCTATTAAAAAAAAACATCATAATTGATGAATGTAATTAGGTTGTCATTTTGGACACCACTTTGCACATCTTATATAGGAGGATCAAAAGAAAACTACCAAGGATTCAAGTAGTTCATTTTCAACGAAATTGCAGTTTGTTAAACAATCTAGCATTGACTATCCTTGCAATATGTTGGATTGTGAGTCCAACTCCATTTCACTTCAAAGATTTTCTTTCTTCCTTTTTAAACCAATTGGTAAAACCGAGAATGTTTAAAGTTGTAGCCTGGAAAACATTTGAAATGACATGTCACTTGAAGAAGATATTTAAGATTCTCAGTATCAGATATTGTAAGGTGAGGTATGGTAGATGTTTCAATCTGTAATATATATGACTTGTTCATGCCAAACTATACTCAAAATATAAAGTAAATTAATGAAATAAATATAGTTAGATTTCCAACACCGAGGACAAGAACATATTGAATTATTTGAAATCTAGGTGAGTTTTATTCAATACATTAACTACATAGAATGGCAACATGAATTGTAATTTATTTTTTATTTCTTTTTGTTTTGATTATAACTTAATTTGTTATGAAATATGCAAAATACAAGTATTTACATGCATCTTATTTTTGTTGTTTTAATGCCCTATATTCTATATAGGGAAGGAGCATGAGTATGATTAATGATTAATGGACTATAAGGAATTTTACATGCATAAAGACCATAAAGGAGAGAAACTATATAAAAAACTTAACTAGAAAGTAAATACAAGGACTAGCTGCTATGCAACATACCCTTGTTATAAAGAGATAAGTGAAAGGGTTTCTTGGAAGTGGAAATAATGTGCCACACATCAAGTGAATATAAATCCATCTAGCTTAGTCATGTTTCTAAAAATAAAATGACACGTGATTTCATAAAACATACACAACCTTCTAAAAATGGAATTAAAAACGCCCCATGCATATAAAATAAACGTTAACCAAGGGGAAACATGCCCATAATATTTCTCATGCAACTAACAACATATTTAAAAACACAAATGCAACCATTCAAGAAAAAACAACAACTTTCCTATAAAACATTACGTAGTGGAATTAACATAATAAATATAACATAAAACTTATCTATTTATAAAATAACCAATTGGTTGTGTACGAAGGACGTTCCTCCCAACCATAGGTTTTTTCTTCCAATTCTCAATAGAAAGTCACCCCTGAGCTAAGGCTATGAGTCCACAAGGAGATATGACCCTCTTGGTTGTCCACTCTCCACATTCATCATCCCAATAACCCATGTTCTACTCCAATAGTAGTTCCAATCCACCATCTCTCTTCCCCTTAACTTGCACAACCCAAGGAATGGTATCCCCCTTTTCTTCCATGCTTTCCCTTGAGCCTTCCCAATTCCCTCTAGATCTCTAATGCATTCATTTGGATAAGAATATCACAACTAAGAACTCCAAGAAATATCAATTTCTCTAGGAGTTCTCACAATAACCTTCTCAAGGATCTTGATCCATTTCCTCAACAAGAAAATGAATGATCCAGATTTTATGAGAAAAATGAAATGACTACATATTATTAACAGATGCTTAACAAAAAATAACAAAGATACAATAAAACTGGTTTTCTATTTAATAAGGAAATAAGCTGAAACTGTAAAATGTAGCGGAAAACAAGCTTGATAGAATGGTGCGGCTTATCTCTGAGAAGAGATGTGGCAACTGCGCTCATTTGCAAGAAGCTAGATACAATGAGGCTCTGAAGGCCTTTTACATTAAACAGGAATGTCAAAAACCCTAGACATCCAAAAACCTAACCCTAGGAGATGAAGCACCAAAAGTCATGTGGGCCCCGTTTGGGTAAGTCAGTACATCAACTTCCCGGGGTCGTAACTTTTGCATACGATCTTCGTTTGACGTGCTCAATACCTTGTTAGAAATATCTGTTTGAGTACTAAAACTTTGATGTGTGAAACATCAAAGGAAATTCCATGTTGCTCCCCGTTTTCCCAAAAAACATCGTTTAGGGCCTCAAAACGACTCTGGAAGTTCACGACCCAAAAAACTGCTAATGTAAATTACCAAAATTGCCAGAAAAATGTTTTGAGCTAGTTGGAAAAGGTGGGTGGTGACCGATATCCATGTGGATCAATCCTCCCTCCTTAGGAAGAAATGGTCTCCATTGCGTTGAGTTCCCCCATCAGATGAAGAAATTTTTGTTGAATTTGGCCCCGGGTGAGCCACTTGCTTTGGTGCAGGAGCTGCCCTGCTTTGACAACTCGATAAAGTTGGATCCTTTGCTGTCGATTTCCCTTGATTTGTGTGGCCACAATCTGATCAATGGATGCCTATTGTATGCAGTTGGGGTTGAGCTATGTTGGTGTCAACTATTCTGCTACTTTTGAGGTGTCCAATAATGGTGGGAAATAAGGCCGAAGGAGATCCACGTTGAACACTGGGTGCAGGACAAGGGAAAGATGAATGTTGAGCTCAAAAGAATTATCCCCCATATCCTTGGTGATTGTGTACGACCCATAACTAAGTGGGTGAAACTTCCGATGGGGTCTTGTAAGGCGTTCTTTCTACAAGTGCAACCAAAATTGTTCGCCCGCCTGAAACTTATGTGGCACCTGATGTTGATTATGGCGTTGCTTGTACTTGTCAATGGACTTCTGTAGGATATCCTGAACCTATTGGAAGATGTGATGGATTTGCTTAATGAACCAGGTGGATTTGTCAGCTTTAGTTGGAGAAGGAGATGAGTTGGTCGAGGTGACCACAAGGGGAAGTGCAACACCTATGGGACCCAATGGTTGGAATCCCAACCCCATATGAAAGGGGTTGTGGCTGGTTGAGCTATGGAGGGCTCAGTTGTAGCTATGTTGGACATAGGTAATGATATCATCCCATGTGCGAGGGTCCTTGGAATTATACATGCACAGGATATGCACAATCATTTGATTTATGACCTCGGTTTGGCCATCTTTCTGGGGGTGGAAGGTCATGGATTTGGTGAGCTTGGTGTACAATAGTGACCAGAGGCTTGGCCATAATGTGATGATAAATAAATTGTCATGATTTGAGACAATGGTTTGTGGGATTCCAAAATTTACCTAGACTCGTTCAAAGAAGAGCTTGGCAGTGGCCTCTGTTGTGATGCTCTTCTTGTAGGCAACCAAAATCACCATCTTAGAAAAGCAGTCAACAACCACAAAAACACCGTCGTTCTCTACTTAGTGGATGGGAGGCCCGACATGTAGTCCATTGAGATGGATTCCCATGGCCTTTTAGGAGTAGGAAGAGGGGTGTACAGGTCCTGTTTCTTAGTGGTCAGTTTGGCAATAACGCAGGCAGTGCAGGACCTGATATACTTGTTGACCTCCTGTTGAAGTTTCGACTAGTAGAAATGTTTCTATAGAATCGCCATTGTCTTTTCAACGACAAAGTGTCTTGCCACTCGACTGTAGTGGGATTCCTAGATCAAATTCACTTGCTCACTTGATGGAATGCAGATATGGCCCAGACGACACAACAACCCATCATGAAGATGGAAATTATTGACAACTGCATTTGCACCCAACATTTGGTAGGTGGTGGTGAAGTCTGGGTCTATCTCATAGAGTTGGGGCCATCTGGAGGTCTCATGGCTACGAGAGTCTAGCACTGTGTGAGTTCCGCGACTGGTGGTCTACTGAGGCAATCAACGACTTGGTTGGTGATTCTTGTTTTATACTTGATGTTGAGGTGGAATTGCTGGAAGTATGTGGACCACTTTTGATGGTGGTCATTCTGCAATTTGCCTTGTGTTTGCATGAACTGCAGAGGTTTATGATCAACGTGGATGAATGTTTCCTTCCCAAGAATGTAATGTCTCCACTGGCGGTAGGCTTGCATAATGGAGTACATTTCTTTTTCATAAGTAGGTTACTTACGGAAAACATCTGATAGTGTCTCACTATGATAGGCCATGGGGTGGTCATGCTAAGTGAGAACAACACCCACAACATGGTTTGAAGCACCTGTCTCGATCTCAAAGGGTTGTTGTAGGTTTGGTAGTGAAAGTACTGGGGCTGAGCACAAGCGCTTCTTCAAATCATCGAACACTTGTTGTTGGGACTGGCCCCACACAAATTTCTCCTTACCACCACCCCTGGTTATTTGGCTAAGGGCCCATGCAATATGGGAGAATCCCAACATGAGCCTGCGGTAGAAATTGGCAAGGCCCAAGAAGCTTCGAAGCTTAGTGAGTGTGGTTGGGGCTGGCTAGTCACTGATGACTTGGATTTTGGATGGATCCACATGTACACCATGTTGATCAACGATGTAGCCCAGGTAATGGACCCTGTCTATGCCAAAGGAGCATTTTTCTAAGTTGGTGTATAGCTTGTGCCGCCACAGGGTGTGCAGAACCTGCTGAATATGTTGCAAGTGTTCTGCCCAAGTATTGTTGTAAATGAGAATGTCATCCAGATACACCACTACAATAGTATTGGTGAATGGTCATAGAATATCATCCATCATCCTCATGAAAGTGGCTAGAGAATTTGTCAAAACAAAGGGCATGACCAAGCATTCAAAAAGGCCTTCCTTTGACTTGAATTCAGTCTTCCATACATCTGTCCGTTCTATCGATACCTGGTGGTAGCCAAACTTTAGATCAATCTTACTGAAGTATTTCCCCCCCATGAGTTGATCAAGGAGGTCTTCGATTCGGGGATTCCGATACCGGTTTCTGACTCTGATTTTATTCAAATCCCGGTAATCAATGTAGAGTCGCTAGGTTCCATCTTTCTTTTGTACCAGCACGATTGGGCTCCCACAAGGTGATGAGCTGGGATGGATGTGCCCCTTGTCGAGCATTTCTTGGATTTGTCGCTTGATCTCCTCATTCTCTAATAGAGAGAGATGATAGACTGGCCCATTGGGTAGCGTTGCATCGGGGGTCATATCGATGGGGTGCTTGACCTGATAGTGCAGAGGTACCCTGGTAGGTGAGGAGAATATATCCGAGTATTCTTCCATGACCTTATCTACTTTCTTCTGCTGTGTGGAGAGTTTGGCCACAGATACCCTGGATGTGGCTGTGATCTTTTTCTCATTCTAAGAGAAAATCATGAAGAAGACAAACTTCCCCGTCTGAGAGATGACCTTCCTTCATTTCTTAGCAGAGATCAAGGAAATAACACTAGGTGGGACTACCTCAGGTATCCTGTACAATTTCCTGTTCAAAGTAATAATAAAACTACGAGGCCTAGACTCATATACAACATGACGTTTCCATAAATAAGGTTGGCCCAAAAGAACATCACAAACTTTGAGAGGAGAAAAATCACATAATACCTCGTCTTTGAAGGGCTTGATGTAGTATGAAAGTCAACACTGTTGGTTGACATGAAGATCACTTCCTTGGCGGATCCATCTAATGGCGTAGGGTTGTGGGTGCAGTGTTGTTGGCAGGGCCAAATTCTTGATGACCTATGATGAAATGAGGTTCTTCTAGCTACCTCTATCAAGGATGAAGTGCAGTGGGGTGCCTTTTACCCACATCTGTGAATGGAATAGGTTCTCTCCTTCTTATGGCTCGTCTGGTTCACCAGGCTAGAGCTTGGTGGTAGCAACGGTGGCATTGGGTTCTGCATCAATGATCTATCTTCCCCTTTCTAGTTCTGAATCAGAGTCAGAAACCACATCTGATTTAGAGGATTTCACTTCGGCCACCAACAACTTCTTTGAGCAACAGTCAACAATGTTATGCCAAGGGATCTTATGGAAGTTGCACCACTTCCCGGTATATTTATTTGTCTTTTTGGTGTCCTTCTTTTCTTGCGTCTTGGACTAGTTGTCCTGATACTATCCATCTTTTCTCTGTCATTTTTTTTGTGGGTTGCAACCACCCTTTCCTAGCTTTTGCTATGAGGGGTTCCTAGGCCCAAATTTCTGCATCTTTTGTTTGAGCTTCTGCCTGATTTTGACGACATATCGGTAGGTCGCACCGAAGGATGAGATGTCCAGAAATTGCATTTCAGTCTGGATGTATCTATGTAGAGCACCTCCATACTTGAGCACTAGATGTCGCTCCGAATATTTGATACCTAGCTTGGTGTGCAAGGTATGGAAGATATTTGTGAACTCTGGCATTGCTTGGTCTCTTTCTTGCCGCAGTGTGGTCCATTTGGTATACAAATCATCATAACTTATGACAGGGTAGTAATGTTCCTTAATAGCATCCCTGAAGGATTCCCATGTGGTCGTGACTGTAAATAATGAGGGTTCCTCTATTTCCTTTTTCTCACAGAAAGTTTCCCACCAATATTTGACATGGGGAACTACTTTGAGGAGCGCAAAAGTAATATTTTCTCTATTAAAAAATTTATGGACAAAAAAATACCCTTCTAGTAGATTCAACCACTTGTCTACAACATCTACATCTATTTGACCTTCAAATACATGAATATAGAAGTTGATTTGTACCTTGAAGGGGGGGCGCCTCCGCTCGAAGAAGATGCATCACCTGTTGGTAGCCGTTGAAGGATTTGCGTGAAACTATCCATCATATCGTTCCTCTGTTGCGTGAGGGATTCCTCAAGCAACATTTTGAAAGGATATCACGTCCTATCATATTTATTTTCTCCTGCCATGAGATGTCTCTTGGGCGTGCGAGAGCTTTTTTCCTCAAGAGAAACAAGCTCGAGACTCAATTCTTTGTACTCCGACCTCATTGGGGACATGCATTAAGACAACAAGGAGTATACCTCTCTGATACCACTGATCCAAATTTTATGAGCAAAAATAAATGACTACAGATTATTAACATATGCTTAACACATAATAACAAAGATACAGTAAAACTAGTTTTCTATTCAATAAGAAAATAAGCTGAAACTGTAAAATGGAGTGAAAAACAGGCTTGCTAGAATGGTGGCGGCTTATCTCTGAGAAGAGATGTGACGAATGCACTCATTTGAAAGAATTTGGTTACAATGAGGCTCTGAAGTCCTTTTACATTAAATAGGAATGTCAAAAACCCTAGAAATCCAAAAACCTAACCCTAGGAGATGAAGCGCCAAAAGTCATGTGGGCCTCATTTGGGTAAGTCAGTACATTAACTTCCCAGGGTCATAACTTTTTCATACGATCTCCGTTTGATGCACTCAATACCTCATTAGAAATATCTATCCTAGGAATAAAACTTTGATGTGAGAAACATCGAAGGAATTTCCATGTTGCTCCCTGTTTTCCCAAAAAACTTCGTTTAGGGCCTCAAAATGGCTCTAGAAGTTTAGGACCCGAAAAAATGCTAAAAGTAGTAAATTACCAAAATTTCCAGAAAACTGTTTTGATCCAATTGGAAAAGGTGGGTGGCCATCGATATCCACCTAGATCAATGAACCATGGGAACACATCCCATTTTTATAGGCACACCGACCACAATTTCAACATAAACACAACCCAATAATGGTTTTCCTAAGGAACAACATGGTTGGTGCCCTTCTCAACACCCAACTCCCCTCTTGTTCTCCCAAAATCAACAAGTAAAATATGCCCCCTTTTCACATTTGGATTTACTTTCTCAAATTTACCAATGTTGATAGTACTTAGGCCCATGCTCTCAATAACTAGGTGAGGTGACTTCCTCACCCAACCTCTTACATGCATTCATTGATTGAGTGTCTAATAATTAAAAGGTGGATTAGATGGTAATGACACATTAACTCAGGAAAAATGACATGGGTTTCTCCTTGGACTCCCCCTTTATCCCCCTCTTTTGTGGAGTCATAGAGTCCATCGTTACCATACCTTTAGTATCATAGCCAATAATTTTTATTTTTATTAATTATTTCAATGTACATAATACATAGTTCGAGCCTCAACCATATTAATCAATATGGGATCTACGCCCCAAACATATCGTCTCACTAGCCTAAATCACATTTATAAAATTACATTATAATTTGTGGGGACTAAAACCAGGGATGTTACATTCCCTCCCACTTATTTTTTCACTGTCCTGAGTGCACAAAACCATACATGTGTACATACATATCACAATTCTAATCTCTCTATACTTTAATCAACATCTACTCTCTCTAGCCCAATGTCACACATGCATTCCAACCCAACATATTCATATAGGCACTCCAACCCAAAAAATGTACACATAGGCACTTCAGCCCCAAATCGTACCTAATGATTTCCCAATTTATAATTATTTCAATAATTCCAACCAGCAATCTCTCATTCCATTTAGTCTACACAACCCAAGGAAATGTACCCCCTTCTCTGTTATGTAGTTCCCCGGGCTATACCATTTCCCTCAAGGGCCCCAACATAGATTGACTAGGAAGTCTCAGAGATGTGGCTTCAGAAATTCTAGCTGCAACCACTTTCAAAATTTGTCAATTCCCACAACAATTCCAACCAACATGTTCTCATTCCCCTCAACCTTCACAACCAAATGAAGTGTACCCCATTATCTGCACCACATCCCTCTACAGCTCCAACATAAGGTCATTTACACCACATCCCTTCAGGAAGCACATTTACAACTTTCAAATAGTTGCAAATGTTCTTCCTACATTGCATCCTTAAACTCCACTTTTCTTCTTCTTAGCTGGAACAAGTCCATTGGAATTTACTGATTCCATGCCTTTGTTCTTGAGTTTTGTTTCCTTTTATTCGGTTCATGTATTCATTCGTTAGTTGTTCTATATAACCATCATGAAAACATACACACTATATCCATTATCATATAGCATTTATATTTTCCATGGGAGTCCTCAACTCCACAATGCAGTGTTTATTCAAGAGTAATTTTGTAACCATAAGCAACACTTATATGTATGGCTATCATTAGATTTAAAAATTTTCCATGAGAAAGAATTCATCTCACTATCCTTTTTTCGACACACCCTCATGATTCTGGTTACTATGCCATATGAATTTTTAAGTTTCCTCTTCTTTCTTGTACTCACCCTCTAGGCTCAGGAATCCCCTTCACTACTAGACAATTCCTCGAGCGATCCATCATTTTCCAAGGTTTTCATTTGCAAGGAGAGTGCCAACTTACTACCAGACATTTGCTAACAATATGTAACCTATCTAAAACATAGGGTTCAAATGTCATAACATTATCCTTATTCCAAATATTTATATCTTCATAGACATCATCTCAATTGTATCACACACATACCATCATCATGAGATATTGTCATAGCATTTTCACTTATTTATTCAAATTTGTTTTATAAAGGAAATCAAATTTCCCAAATATGAGATTCCTTCTCATAATGTTTGGATATTTCATATTTAGGTACCAATCTTCCTTATGGGCTTACACTATTTTCATATCTAATATCACTCTACTTGTAGTGTTTCTCAACTTTCATTCAACCAAACAAATTGTGAGTATTTATGCACATTATATTTTATTGCAACATTTTCAACAACTCATGAAATGATCTCATAATTTTTTGTCTTACCAACAATTCAATCACTTCCAACTACTATTAATATTAAATGGAATGAAACTATCGTTCCTTGTGTATGTATCATCTATGTATCATCTAACACGCCAAGCTTTAATGCAATCAAATATTACCAATAAATCGATGTGCCAATACCCATGGCTACATATACACAATGCATCCTCGCATTGACTCTAGGATACCACATATCTATGTCATGTATTCTTCTATGGTGAGTTGGAATATTTAGTGAACACCTCAACACATCATCCAAAATCTTCCCCATTTACTTCCTTGATCATTTAGATACTTTGCTCTATGACCCATACAAAACACCGTGAATATAATCCTTCACTGCTCTTCAATGTTAAAAAAGAGGCTCCATTCCAAACATCAATTATAAAGGGGAAGACCATCATGCACTTGTACAACACTATATCCCTTTCATATCCAACCACATCATGGCATCACACATGGAAAAATCTATTTGCATCCATTTATATAGTAGGAGTACATCTCCTAACTGACTTGATTATGATCTCATAACCAATATAACATTCATGCTTTAAAATTTCACATGATTTCATTCTAACATTGAATAAGATTTATATGCATTCAAGGCCCTTTTTCTTTACTATATATAGTGGAATGTTATGCTTGTGATACATATCAATTAAAATATTGACTTCTTACCTTAATTCCTTTAAGAACTTATGCATCATAATCAACCAAATACATACCTTCATGGCTATTATCAATTACTTGATACTACCTGATTAGTTGGTATTTCGTATAAACTCACAGGCTCCTTCCACCAACCTCTGATCAACATTTTACCATCCTCGATTTGTCTTCACATTGATGGTTTTCATATGTAGTAAGAACATCATCACTTTCAGCCATGCTATAAGTTTTTTCCCTGGATATACAATTCATCATTAGTCACATTCAAATATCACATCATTGTTATTTCAAATATATATCATTAGACTTCCCAGAGTATACAAGCATTGCATTTGCATGGTCCATTCATTCTCACATGCACTAATTCATGTCTATATACACTAAGAATTTATTTTCAACATACCTACTAGTGCACTTGCATTCTATCTTTACTATATGCATTCTGCATTACTTCTAGCATGCTCTCCAATGCATATTTATTTCAGCTTGATTTATTTATTTATTTTGTGTTGTAGATGGTTGTCCTTGAATTCCTTTAGATTATGTCTTTCATGTGTGCCCTCATTATTTTCATCCATTACAGGTTTCTTCTTCATGATCACCTTCCAACCAAGTCCCACTTTCCCTCTTTTCAATTCTAGCGAATATGTCCTACTGGAAGCTTCCTTCACTTAGGTAGTCATGTCCGAACTTAATTCTACCGAAATATTTCAATATTCTCAATGTTGTACAAGCACTGCTTCAACTGAATATTAGCACTACAATCTAATAACCACCCACTACTTATTTCTCCATTGGCACCTTTAAAACGAATAAACCTTAATTAATTCATCCACTGATTTCCTTGCAGCTAATCTCGCCTCCACCGTGAACWTCAATTTATAAGTGGATTTATTGCTCTAAATACTTTCAAACAAAAGTGGGTTTATGGCTTGCAACTCTTTTCTAGGCATTCYTATTCTCTCACATAAAAATGACTCACCCATATCACGAGTCACATATCACCTCATGAGATTATTTCCCCCTTTTGCAATAATATTTGTTTCCATCAATACACTTTTACATTCAAGGTGAAGGAGTCACCATTGGATAATGCATTAATGCAATCATTATATCAAAACAAAATAACGAAAATATATAAAAAAAATATTAAATAAAAAATATTTGATTTTGAGATAACTAATAGAAAATTTGTAAAAAAAAAAATAATTAATTAAAATATTTACATATCGGTGAAATGTATTCTTTTGAACTCACTAAATGATGCATTCCATAAAATAGACAATGGTGCATTTTTATCAACACACACAGGTGCCCGTTAATTAAATAGAAGCATCGATGCTAACAATCATGAAAAAACACCGCTAGTTTAAGCGACAAAACATATGATTGACTATATTTATTATTTTAGGCGACATAACACATGACTAATCTAACCGGTGCTTTATATGTGATATACGCACCACTTCTTTATAGATAATACATGCACCGATGATTTATATATAACATACACACCGGTTCATTATATAACATTTTTGCACTGGTGTTTTTGTGTATGATATACACACCGATGATTTTGTATATGATATACGCATCGATGTTTTAATTATCATATACGCACCTGTTCTTAGTAACAAAAAATGGTGTCGACAACTCACCTCAATTTGTGGAAATTTCACTATCCTTTCATGCATGTGGTAATACATGCACAAGTGAGACCATCTATAAGAGCACTAGATCATAATATTTATACGAGCACCATTGTTGCATAAAAAACAACTCACACTGAGGCATATAGTAACAACAAATCATTGGTGTTTCATATAACACAAAATATGGTATCAATGCATAATATTTTTAAGACCACTGGTACTTTGTGATTGTGTGTGCACAGGTGCATGTTACTTCAAAACACACCAATTTGTGTTTCATAAGAACACATCGATGCGTGTCCATGAAATGCACTAGTTCTTTTTCTACCAACAAAATCACCAACAAAAAAATCTCCACTACAACCTCCACCCACCCAAATTTTTTCAATTACATGGAACATCCGTTAAAACCTTTGCTTAGAATATCAAAGGTTGTAGTAGAGTTTTTTTTGAAATTATTACAAATCTTGTAACACTAAAAACCTATGCTACAATGTGTTCTCCTTACAGTGAACTCAAAGAACAATTTCACACATTTATGTTGATCAAATAAATCATCAATCCTTGACAAGGAATAATGGTTCTTAATAGTGACCTTACATCATTTGCGCACACTTTTCTTATCTTGCGTAGTTGAAATCTATTGTACATCGGTAATAGTTTTCTCTCGTTGAATGATTCTAAGCACACCTTCATCATCTAAAAACTCCAATCTCTTCTCAAAATAGTATGCTTTAGCTCTATGGAGTTTTAAGACCACTGATACTTTGTGATTGTGTGTGCATAGGTGCATGTTAATTAAAAACACACCAATGCGTGTTTCATAAGAACACATTGGTGCGTGTCAATGAAATGCACTAGTGCTTTTGCTACCAAAAAAATCACCAACAAAAAAATCTCCACTACAACCTCCACCCACCCTAATTTTTTCAATTATATGGAACATCCGTTAAAACCTTTGCTTAGAATAGTGGAGGTTGTAGTAGAGGTTTTTTTGAAATTATTACAAATCTTTTAACTCTAAAAACCTACGCTACAAGGTGTTCGCCTTGTAGTGAACTCAAAGAATAGTTTCACACATTTATGTTGATCAAATAAATCATCAATCATTGACAAGGAATAATGGTTCTTAATAGTGACCTTACATCATTTGCGCACACTATGCTTAGCTTGCATAGTTGAAATCTATTGTACATCATTAATAGTTTTCTCTCGTTGAATGATTATAACCACACCTTCATCATCTAAAATCTCCAATCTCTTCTCAAAATAGTCTGCTTTAGCTCTATGGAGTTCTAAACAATCCTTACCAATAATACCATCATCGAAAATTTGTAAAAAAACAATTAATTAATATATTTACATATCAGTGCATTGTACTCTTTTGAACTCACTAAATGATGTATGCCATAAAATAGACGATGACACATTTTTATCAATACGCATCAACATCCATTAATTAAATAGAAGCATCGATTCTTACAATTGTGAAAAAACATCATTATTTTAAGTGAAAAAACATATGATTGATTATATTTATTATTTTAAGCAACATAACATACGACTAATCTCACTGGTGCTTGATATATAATATGCAAATCGTCGCTTTATAGATAATACATGCACCAATGCTTTATATATAACATACACACAGGTTCATTATATAACATATACACACCAGTGATTTTGTGTATGATATACACACCGATGATTTCGTATATGATATATGCACCGACTATTTAGTTATCATATACGCATTTGTGCTTAGTAAAAAAACATGGTGCCCACATCTCACCTCAATTTATGTAAATTTCACTATCCTTCCTTGCATGTGGTAATACAAGCACACGTGAAACCACCATAAGAGCACTCGAGTGTAATATTTATATGAGCACCATTGTTGCATAAAAAACAACATGCACCAGGGCATACAATAACAATAAAGCATCGATGTTTCATATAACATAAATATGGTATCAATGCGTAATATTTTTAAGAGCATCGGTGCTTTGCGATTGTGTGTGTGCACTGGTGCATGTTACTTAAAAACACAACAATGCATATTTTGTAAGAACACACCGGTGCATGTTAATTAAAACACACGGGTGCATTTGTTACCAATAAAAGAACCGATGAAAAATACCTCCACTACAATGTCCACCCACCCAATTTTTTTTAGTTATATGGAAACTCATAATTGGATTATAAGGCCTATAGATATGAAAACTAATTTTTATGGTATCATGTCAACATGATGGTTTGAAATTCATGGGTTATAAAATCCATGCACTTGATGTTGAAATGGGTTACACAACCATTCATTTGAAATCCCTATCTATCATCTTCACCATGCAAAAAATGATTCTTTAAGAAAAAGTTCTACGAGAAAGTTATTGATTCTAGAAGTCATGTAACCATGGAATTTTACTGTGTCGAGGTTGGAAAAATGTTTATACGATAAGAGATACTAATTTGAGTTTTTATGGTGTCAATATAAAAATCCTCATAACTCTCTTATTGAAAAGGTTATAATAAATCCATCGAACTAATTCACTTAAACACTAAACCTCATTGTAGAAAATAAAATGGGGATTTCCATTTAAACATTTTAATGGCTGTAATTTTCAAATAATTAAATAGATTAATCAGATACACATCACTTTTTCCTAAACATTAGAACTTGATCCATATTTTGAAATCAATCACCTTTCTTCCATATCTCACATAATTCAAATCATTATGAAAATTACTCTAATCTAGTGATTCAATCATCTTCTTCTTGTTGATTTAACATTTGAGAGAGTTTAGAAGATCCCCAATTTTGGAGTCGGGCCTGATCCATAGATCGAGTCCTTTCTCAAGGTGTGGATTTACTTGTTTCTTCTATTACTATGTTATGTTTGGTGTTTGGTTCATAAAATTTGGTATCAAAGCATATGATCCTAGGGTTTTTCTCCTTGAAACAAGTCATATTGGAATTTTCGCTATACTTTTTTTTGGTGAAGTTTTAGACTATGAAATTTTTAGGAGCTTATGGAGACATAGAAAAGTACTCGGGGTAAATATTTTAGTTTTTGTATCACTACACTATTTGACATATAGTCTATGGAAGTCAAGGTTTGTGACTTATCCTAAAATTAGTCTCAAACATGTCATCTTGGAATTTTCGACTGTAAAATTTTCAGGAGTTTAAGGATACATATTGTAGTGCCTTTGGTAGAATTTTTTTTTTTTGATATGCTATAATTTATGAAATACATGATGTGGAAATTAGGGTTTTTGACTAGTCCTAAGACCAATATCAAACAAGTGTTCTTGGTAGAACTGTCATATTTGAATCTTGGAAATCCAAATTGAGTGCAACTAGTTCATTTGGAAAGAATACAGATCATTTTATTTTAGGTAAAAAATTTATAATTAGATAAGAAATATTGGACACATGGAATTCCATACAAGCTCGTTATCCATGAAGGACCAAGAATCAACAAGTTTTGGGAAAGTTATCATAAATTTCTCTTGGCACATCAAAATTTTGTCAGAACTATGACATTTCAAAGAAGAAATATTAGAGTACTACAAGCCAAAATTTTAGACTCATAAGTGCCTAAATTTCATAGATACATCAAGATAAACATCGGTTAGCAAGACACTCTCCAAATTAGGGTTTTAAAGGTACATAACTTACAATTGGCATAAGAAAATACCTCATGTGTGTCTGGTGTCCTCTTTTCTAATATAGAACACAAAAAACGACCTCTAATTCCCTGTCCACTAGGGATTAGGAAAAAATAAACAATGATTAAGATTTATCTCAACCAATGATCCATTAATGGACATAAGAATACTAATTCTTATTCCTCTAAGAAAGTACATGGTGGAACAATCCCATTCTTTTAAAAACTATATCATTGATTAAGATTGACACAAATAACCTAAATAAATTACCTTATGGGTGTAATGACAACAAAATAGAGGAATAGCAATTAGACATAGCAATGCCATTACTAATGATCACATGTTTTAGGATGGCATGAATTCCTAGGACTCAATAACTCAGGTAGATTAGAGTGAATATAAAAGTGGGGAGATCAGATAAAATTATTCAAATGTAGGTTGGTAGATATTATCCAATGGTGTCCAAATTTGATCTCATCATGAACGACTTTGTAATTTTTATTATTATCTTTATTTGTGATTGGGAAGGGGACTAGGCTCTTCATGCCACTGGAGGGTGTGGGATTGAATGCTTAGTTTCGTAAGTTTGAGGTAGCAAGGAAGCTTGACAAAAACAATTTGGAGGTTAAAAAAACCCTAGTTTTCTGAGGTTGTACACAGCCTGCAATGGGCTAGATCACGTACATGCATGGGTTGCATAAGGCCATAACGTGTACATACACTTTCTAAATAATCACATGTCACATATATTTTAAAAGTCCAAGAAAAGACTTGATATGATGTTGGTGCCAGGTTTCTAAAGGCTGAAGCAAGTTCCATATCATCATTCTACAGGTTCAGATCTGCTACAAAGGTTTTGGTATGGTTATATTGTCTTGATGCTTAAATTTACTCATGGTATGGTGAGTTCTTGAGGCATTCTTTGTATGGTTGTTGTGATGTTTGGGTATGGTAGATGTGGGATGGTTGGTTGAGTGGTTTTGTTCTGATATGGTTGAGGGATATCTATGTTGTGTGATGGTGCATGCATTAGAAACATGCATAGGTTGTTGGATGGTGTATATTTTTTTATTGTTGGGACAACAAAGATTGGTTGTAGTGATAGGTTGGATGTAGTGATAGGTTACTAGTGGATGTGACATAGGAAGGAAAGTTTTAGAAGTGCAGAAGAATGGATGCCCTAGTTTTCTGAAGGTGTATGCACTGTGCAAGATGATAGAGGGAAGGGCATGTACATATGCATGTTGTAGTATAGGCAGGTCATGTACATACATGGGATGTAGTATAAACATGTCACATACCTATTGGAATATTGGTTTTTGTCTACAAGAAGGGTCTTGTACTTGGGGATTGGATTCCTAACATCTCGGTTGGTGTTAAGATCTACAAGTTGAGTCTTGTGTTTAGAGTTGGTACTCTATTGGATTTTTTGGTATTTTTAGTTGATGGTGATAAAACCCTGAGATTGTAGTCTCCTATAACACATAATAAAAAAAAAATACACATATATCTAGTGTTCTTTTTGTTCATTATGGTGATGGTTTAATGCTCTCTATTATTCATGAATTTTGTTGATACATGAAAGTAGCTAAGTACAAATGAATAATATGTTTGAAGGTGTTGCTAAATAAAGTTTTGAAAGAAATGTAAAAATATCCCTACACTGATTCACCCCCCTCTCAGTATGGCCATTGTGTCCAACAATTGGAATCAGAGCAGGCCTTCATCATATGCCTTACAAGCTTGAGGGAGATCCATGGACACACAAATGGATGAACATGCAGATGAAGTTCCCCTCTTTGATGAGACATATTACTTGACATTGAGAATAGAAAATGAAAGGGTATTTGAAGGCAAAAGGAGCAGGTGATTGGAATAATGTTGTTGTTGGACTAATTCCCTCAAAGAATCAGTCAAAATATGCAACAAAGAAGAATAATGTAGCAACATTCAATACCAACTTGAATGGAATTTCATATTCTGTTAAAGAAAGCATAGGAAAATGTACCTCCACCAAGGACCTATGGCTGAAGCTAGAAAAGGCATATCAATACTTAGTCATCAATGATGGTAAATAATATCCAAAGTATTTTGATTGCAATACTCTTGAATGCAATGAATTTGAATGTTATCCTACAAATGAAGAAGAAGATGTAGAGGTAGTTTGTATAGAATCAAATAAAAATTATCTTATAGATGAAGAGGAAGATTTGTTGAATCTTAAAGATAAAATTATAAATGATTTAGAAGAAGTTAGCATGGAAATAGGTTATGGCTCAATTTTTTTTGAGTATCTTGAAAAATACACTAAGGAAGCCCTTGAAAAGTACCAAAGTCTTACCATGACACTAAGAAAAATACTCAAGAAACAAGAAGGAAGTGAGACAACCAAGCAAAGGACTCAATTAGAAGAAAAAGAAGAAGAGACCAAGAACCTAAAGAATGAAATAATTAGTCAAGTAGAAGAAAAGAAGATGGTAAATGATGATATTAGCAAAAACCTTGAAGATATTAAAGAAACAAAAGAAATTAATGCAAATTTGAAGACCCAACTTGAAGAAGCCAAAATAATAGAAGAATTATTGAAGATTCAGGTAAATGAAAAGGAGAAATCATGTCATAAGCTAGAAGTAGAAATAGTTGATCTCATAAGGAAAGAAAATAAGTCAAAAAGGTTCATGATCAACTCAACAATCTTGGATGAAATCCTAGATAGTCAAAGATCACCAAATGATAAATCAAGTCTTGGATACAACAAGGAAGTTGCACACTTTGAAGCGATCACTTCTGAGCAGCATGATGTAAGTCCTTCATTTTCAAAAGGTGGAAGTAAAGCTGCAATTAAAGCACCTACACAAAGAAATAAAATATTCAGAAGATCAGATAAAGGAAGACACCAAGAAGCAGGTCCTACACCTCAAATAAAGTTTAGAAGAGAGACACCTTCAATGTGGACACAAAAGAAAAGGTATGGAAATGTTTTCAATGGTCATTGTTTCTCATGTAATGAATATGGTCATAGGGATTTGGATTTCATAAATTATGCAAGGCAAAATGTTGGAAGATTCAACAACATATTAAGATGTTGGATATGTAATCAAGTGGGACACATTGTTGCTCATTGTCACACCATGAGATGTTATAGTTGCAGTGGGTTTGGCCGCAAAGCTCAGGATTGATGGAATTAAAGGAGACAATCAATGAGGAGTGCTTCATATAATATGGAAATAAGATCACATGAAACTAGGAAGGAAGAAAATGTTGAAAAGATGGAACCTCAGAGTTCAAGTTTTGAGAAGCTGGGACACTCTCAGAAGTGGATGAAGAAGACTAAAAAACCAGAACAGAATGGAAACCATGGATGGTACATAGTCTATCTTAAGAAAAGTTGTGTACATATGCAATATGTATGTGGAGAAGTAACGTACATGTGGTAAAAGCCTAAAAAATAGGGGCGTACATATGCATTGCATCATGGTTTAATGATATAACTCTGTTTTTGCAGGGTCTGAGATGGTATGATTTAGGTTTCATGTTTGTATTTGTGTTTGATGAATGTATGGTGACAATACGTAGTTGAGTTTTGGATCATATGCTTGATTCCTATCTTGGATGCATGGTACTAAACCTAGAGTGTGGATTGAGGTCTTTATGTTAAGGAACAATACTAGTTATGTTATGTATTCTCTCAGTAAAGTTTTGGTATGTTTTTTATGGGACATATCATGTTAATGTGATGATAGATAGAGGTATATCATTGATCTATTGAGACACACTTTTGGTACATGATTAGAGGTACTATTGGATACTTAATACTTGTAGTGAATGGTTTTTGAGGAAGATATCTTGTAGTACATTGGTACATATGTGAGTTCCATATGTGAGGAAGATTGGTACATAAGTGAGTTCCATTGATACAACAATGATGAACCTTTACATTCATGAAAACACATCCCTATGACACCTCATGAAATCAACCCTTTGACATCAATTACATCCATGACCACGTGATCCAGCAATCAATACATCAATGATACAAACACAATACTAAGACAATACTTGACATCAACCCTTTGAAATCAATCCTTTGACATCAATGACAACATAGTACAACACCTCTTTATTTATAGAGGTAAAGGATGAACTTCCTCTTACATTAAACTATTATTTTCTAAGCTAAAATCCCCCAATCTACCCTATGGAGGGGAAAAAGGCTCTCTTCAACAATTTAATAACCTAAATAATATGAAATTTGGGATTTTCAAGCCACATGTGCAAGTCTCAATGGGCATGAGCCCTCTAGGATGACCCATCACCATAGATGAAGGGAAAGTGGGGGTGTTGGTGCAACGTCCAACATCCAAAGTTCCTTCAATGCGCAATGATTCTTCTAACCTGCCATGAAACCCCTGAAGTGGGTCAACAAACCCCAAAGGGAAAACCGAAGTAGGTCAAACTTAAACTTGAAATATTAGATGCTAGACTAACCATTTCTTAAGGAAGCATGATGTTACTATTCTAGATGGAAATATTTTTTCCCTTGAAGCATTAGTGGGGGTTAAACACAACAAGACACCTATTTAGGTTGATCCCACAATTCTAGCACCTAATGGTGTAAATATTGGTTTTAAACCATCCACTTTTATTGAGTTATGTAAAGTAGATTATGCCCTTTTTTTAATCTAACATGAGTTATATGATCCAATTACAGATGCAATTACATTAGGTTGAGTTTAATGGATGATTTATAGGAAGTGATAATTCCCCATGTCGACACAATAGAGTTCCCATCACTCTCTTTTTTCTTCTTTGAATGATTCATGGTGATGCAGGAACATCGTAAGTAGCCAGCCAAGCAAGCAACGTAAAAGCGAGAGACAGCTGGAAAAGCACTGGTGCACATTTTGAAATGTTTTGAGATCAATGAATAGACATTAATGTAATAGCTAAGGGAAGTGTACTTACATTTATGTCTAGATTTTGTAAACAGATCTTGAGCATTGATCTCATCTGTCTAATGTAGAGGCATTTATGCATAATGAATGCAAGTAGGTAGATTTAATTTAATAGATTAGACAGTTTAGAAGCGTAGGAGGGAAAACGGATATAGACACCCTCACCCTTGTATCATGGGATGATCATTCAGATTTCATAAGCTGTAGAGCTGAAGCAGAGAGCTGTAGAGAAGAACCCATGTACAGGAGCATTTGAGTTAATATATAAAGCTTTGACTCAATTTTCATGGTGTTATGATGCTTACTGTTTACATTTGTTGAATGGTATGTTTACAGTTGATTTGTTTCTCTGTTATGCATTTGTTTCAATGCTGCATTGTGTGTATGATTTCATGTTGAATGTATGAAGTCTGAGAGAGAAGAAGAATGAGTTTCAATTGTTTCTCTTCCTGAGAATTCCTGCAAGGAGTGCAGTGAACGTCCACAAGGTGTGCATTGACAAGGGTCTGAGTTTTATCTCAGAAAGCTCAGGAGAGATACCCTTGTTCCCATACTAGCTAAAGTGCAGGTGAAGCACAAAGCCGTGCAAGGTGCGCACAGGCCAATTGAAGCCTTGGATTTTATAAATCCAGAAAGAATACTGAGAGATTTTTGTTGCAAAGAGTGCACAGGGTTGAAGACTCAAATAACCAGAGGTTATTTGAGGGTTTTCCACAAGGAGTGCGAGCAAGGATCCTTTTGGGAAGCTTGAGTTACAAGTGAAAGCTCAGGAAGGATAACACCTTTGAAGTGCTCAAAGGGAGAGGGAGATTGAAATTGTCTCATAGAAGTTAAGTTCAGGAGGGAGAACACCGAGTCATTTGGACAAGGGTCATTGAAGAGTGCATCTGGTGGTCAGAATTCTCTGTGGAGAACTTGAGAGGTTGTGAGGACCGTAGGATCTAGAGGATCTATAAGGTGGTTAGGACTTGGATGAATCCGCCAACCTGACATCGAGAATCAATGTGGACCATTGATCGTGGTTTTTTTGAGCCGTCAGATCATTTCAGGGATTCGGGATTCACAAGTTTGGAGTGCAGGCCAAAATCCTTGGTCACGCAAATTCCCAGATCATGAAAATGATTATTAGGTGTGGAATTTTGAAATTTTGGTAATTCAGAGTTCGACATACCAGAAATTCTGATGACAAGGAATCGAGACTCTTTCCATTGAAAATCCCAAAGTCGCGAAATGCAGTGTGCCTTTGGTGTGGGATTTTAGCATTTTGGTTCTCCAGAGTTCGGGAAGTAGAGGAGGTAGTGACTTTGGAATCGAGAGTTTCAAACTCCCGGTTCGTGAAATCCCAAAGAGGGAAAGGAAAAATTCCTGAAAAGGTTGAGGGACAATAGCCGTTATGTACCAATCGAGTTTCAAGGTTTTGGGACTCAAGAAGTGGTGTTGCATGGTCAACACAACTCCCGAAATCGCAAAGAGAGAAACGCCGAAAAGGTGGGTCCCAAGTCTCAGTTAGAAGGTACATGCGGTGGAAGTAAAAGGAGGGGTCAAGCTTCGAAGAAAATCCCTAAAGGCCATCGATCTCGCATTCCATGGGACGTTGAGCCCTTTTCAACATTTCGGCATTTCAGAGTTTGGGGAATCATAAGGGAAGATGAACAACTGTTGTTTGTTCACTCAAAGTCCTGAAAGACAAAACTAGTGGCCTAAAAGGTGGCATGTGCTTTTCGCGTTGGAGGAGTCAACCTTCATTGATGTTTCACATTTCGACATTTGCCAAGAGTTGTGGAAATACATCGAGACTCTCCAACTCCCAAAACCCGAAGTCCTTTGTGGCTTAAACAAAGGGTTTAATTACCCCTTGGCGTGGTTTTAGTGAAGATCCTGAGTGGATCTCGGCCCGAAAAAAATTCAAAGTGGTATTAGAGCTCAAAAAAAATTATTTGCTTTTTGTAGCAGAGAGAAAAGAGGAAAAATTTTCAGCCATGCCGCCAAGAAGAAGAGATAGGCCAATGTCTGATCTAGCAGTGGAAAGAGAAATGTGTGAGTTATGTGCCAGACTTGATGCTATGGAGACAACATAGAGGCACATAGTCAATGCTAGGGATATCAGCGAGGCTGAAAGTGAAAATGAAGCTGGAAACGAAGGAGAATAAGTTGCAATTGAAGAGGCTGCAGACGAACGCCTATTCAGGGTTTTTGCAAGGATAGGTGCTAGAGAAAAAATGGACATTCCAGTGTACGAAGGAAACTTGGATGTTGAAGAACTTCTAGACTGGATTAGAGCTCTAGACAAATACTTCGACTATGAGGATGTCGAGGAAGATAAGAAAGTCAAACATGTCGTTACTAGACTAAAAGGGCATGCAACACTATGGTGGGATGAACTGCAAGCTGATAGACGCTGGAAGGGCAAGCAAAAAATCAAAAGTTGGGATAGAATGGTTGCAAAGATGAAAGACAAATTTATACCCAGGGATTATCAAATCACTCTGTTTCGGAGGATGCCAAATTTGAGATAGAAGCTGATGTCAGTGAAAGAATACACTGAAGAATTCTACAAGATAAACATCAGAGCAGGTCATTGGGAAAGCGATGATGAAAAAGTTGCCAGGTACATGAATGGCATGCGATATGACATTCAAGATGAGATGAGCATGTTGACCATTCAAAATGTGGAAGATTCTTATCAGATAGCTCTAAAAGCTGAAGAGAAGCCGAGTCGGAAGCAAGGTCAGAGAGGCCGAGGTAGAAGTCAAGCCAGAGGCAAAACAATTTCCCAAGACAGAACTCAGAGACCTAAAGAAGAAGGAAAGAAACCTCAAACTCAACCTAAGAGAGGAGGAAGCTCACAAGGAAGGAAGTATGCTGATAGGAATACTTTTCCTCGAGCCAAAGGAAGATGAAGAGGTAGAGGAGGTGAAGTGAAATGATTCGTCTGTGGAAAAATCGGACATAAATCCTATGAGTGTCCAGATAGGAAGAAATATGGTGGTGAAACTCACATTTCCGAAGATCAAGGACGGAATGTTGAGGTAGAAGACGCTAAGGGCAGAAGATCTTTGATGATGAGGAAAGTTCTCTTGAAGCCGGAGAAGGAGGCAGAGAACCCATCCCAAAGAAACAGTCTGTTTTGGACTGCTTGCAAAACTAAGGATAGGGTATGCAATGTCATAGTGGACAGCAGTAGCACATACAATCTTGTATCTACAGAGATGGTAGAAAAGCTGGAGCTGGAGACTGTTGTACATCCAAGCCCATACAGAGTTTCATGGCTACAAAAAGGACATCAGGTAAATGTCACTAAACATTGTTTAGTTGAATTTAAAATAGGAGGATATAAAGATGAAATATTATGTGATTTCATTCCCATGGATGTTTTTCATCTATTGTTGGGTAGACCATGGAAATATGACAGAAATGTAGTTCATGATGGGAGAAAGAACATGTACACCCTGGAGAAAAATGGTAGGACTCACATGTTGTTGTCGATTAAGGATAAAGAAGTGAAAACAGAGATGAGAAACACTATACTTCTCATGAGTGGGAAGGAACTTCTTGATGAGGTTAAGAAGAAGGAAGACACACAATTGATTGTGGTCAGGTAGCCCAAAATTGTCTTGACCAGTACGAGGATAGATGATTTACCAGAAGAAATCCAAGAGTTTTTGGAAGAGTTTGCTGATATAGTAGTGGATGAACTACCTTGTTCGTTGCCACCTATCAGGAGTATAAGTCATCATATTGATCTTATACCTGGAGCCATTTTTCCAAACAAAGCAGCATATGGGTTGATGCCACGGGAAAATGAAGAAGTTAAGAGACAGGTCCATGACTTAATGGACAAAGGATTGATTCAAGAAAGCTTGAGTCCATGCGTTGTTCCGACAGTGCTCAGCCCAAAGAAAGATGAAGGTTTGAGAATGTGTACAGACTCAAGGGTGATTAATAAGATTACCATCAAATATAGATTTCAATTGCCAAGGATGGACGACTTGATGGATTGATTGAGTGGAGAAAAGTTTTTTTTCAAAGATTGATTTGAAAAGTGGATATCATCAAATTCTAATGAGAGAAGGTGATGAATGGAAGACAACATTCAAGATGAATGAGGGGCTGTATGAATGGCTTGTCATGCCATTTGGATTAACGAATGCACCCAATACTTTCATGAGGTTGATGAACGAAGTCCTGAAATATTTCATAGGGAAATTCGTCATTGTATATCTTGACGATATATTGATTTTCAACAAGACAGAAGAAGAACACTTAAAGCATTTAGTTGCAGTAATGAGGAGATTACAGCAAGAGAAATTGTTGATTAATATGAAGAAATCATCATTTATGAGGACATAACTCATTTATTTGGGTTTTGTTATCTCTGCAAACGAACTGAAAATGGATCTGGAAAAGATAAAGGCGATTAAGAATTGGCCATCGCTGAAGAGTGTGTTTGAAGTTCAAAGCTTCCATGGTTTGGCTATCTTCTACAGGAAATTCATCCGAAACTTCAGTGGAATTATCACACCAATGATGGATATGGTGAAGAAATGACACAAATCTTTTCACTAGACAGAGGAAGTGGAGAAGAGTTTCAATCTGTTGAAGAAGAATATCACTGAGCAACCAATTCTGGTTTTTCCAGATTTTAGCAAGATGTTCCAGGTCAGGTGTGACGTGAGTGGATTTGAAATTGGAGCGGTCTTGAGCCAAGACGATAGGTTGGTCGCGTACTTCAGCGAAAAATTGAATGAAGCGAAGATTAAGTACTCCACATATGACAAGGAATTCTATGCAGTCATACAAGCGCTAAAGAAATGGAGACACTATTTGGTTCCCAAAGAGTTTATTTTGTACAGTGATAATCATGCTTTGCAAATCGTGACTCGACAGGAGAAGTTGAACCAAAAACATTCTAAATGGGTTGAATACATGCAAAATTTTACTTTTGTGACTAAGCATATTTCTGGAACTGCTAACAAAATTGCTAATGCTTTGAGCAAGAAATGTTTGCTTATGCAGGAATTCAGAGTCAAGACTTTGGGTTTTGATAACCTCAAAGAAATGTACAGGGATGACCCAGATTTTAAAGAGGCATATGAGGCATATGAGAATCCAATTCTCAGGGATAGAAGCCAATGGATTGAATACATGATCCAGGATGGATTATTGTTCAGAGGAAATCAACTATGTATTCCAAAATGCTCCATGAGGGAGAATTTGCTGAAGGAAAAACACAATGGAGGATTGGCCAGACATTTCGGTCATGACAAGACGTTCTCAAAGTTGAATGGCTCATATTTTTGGCTAGGGATGAGAACAAATGTTAGGAAATTTGTGGACAGGTGCAGAATTTTCTAGCACATGAAGGGAAAAAGGCAGAATACAGGGTTATATCAGCCATTTCCCATACCTAAAAGGTCGTGGGACGTAGTGAGGATGGATTCCATATTGGGACTACCAAGGACACATAGAGGATATGATTCAATCTTTGTGGTAGTCGATAGATTTTCAAAAATGGCACATTTCATACCATGCCAGAAAACCAGTGACGCAACTAATATTGTGAACCTCGTTTTCAAGGAAGTCGTTGGACTTCACGGTTTTCCAAGGAGTATCGTGTTTGATCGAGATACCAAGTTCATAGGGAATTTTTGGAGGACCTTATGGAAGAAGTTGGGGACAAGTTTGTATTTTAGCTCAGCATATCATCCTCAAACGGATGGATAGACAAAAGTCGTGAACATAAGCTTGGGAGATTTGCTAAGGAGCTTAGTGACTAAACACCATAGTCAATGGGATCACATTCTACCACAGGTGGAATTCGCTTACAATGATTCACTCAATAGAAGCACAGGGCAGAGTCCATTCCAGATTGTATATGGAATGCAGCCAAGGGGAGTTTCTGAATTGAATGATTCAGAACAAAATGAATTCAGGAGTGCTAGTGCAGAGGACGTTGTAGAAGGAATGAAGGAGCTTCATAGCCAAATTAAGGAGCGATTGCAGAGTTCAAGTCAAGAATACAAGTAGAGATAAGATCAACACAAGAGAGAACTTCAATTTGAAGTTGGTGATTTGATTCTTGCGCATCTAAGGAAGGAAAGGTTCCCAAGGGGAACGTATAACAAATTGAAGATGAAAAAGATTGGATCGTGCAAGGTCATAAGGAAATTTGGGGCAAACGCATATGAGATTGAATTACCCAATGGGGTCAGAATCTCACCGATATTCAATGTTGCGGATTTGTACCCTTACAGAGCTGAAGAAGCATGAGAAGAGAAGGAACATAACGAGGTTCAATGGACAAAACAAATGCCTGTAGCTGTAGAGCCACATATGGAAATCATAATTGACAAAAGGTTTAGCAAAAAGACCAGGAGAAAAGAGTATTTTGAATACTTGGTCAAATGGAAGGGACATCCAGTTGAAGATTCCAGTTGGGAAGATGAAGTAGAAATTCATAGGCATGGACAGACCGTGCAAGAGCTCATGAATAGGAGTTCATGAAAATTTTCAAGCGAGGGAGTATGATGTAGGAGCATCATAAGCAACTAGCCAAGAAAGCAACGTAAAAGCGGGAGATAGCTGGAAAAGCACCGACACACATTTTGAAATGCTTTGAGTTCAATGAATGGACATTAATGTAATAGCTAAGGGAAGCATACTTACATTTATGTCTAGATTTTGTAAACAGATCTTGAGCATTTCTCTCATCTGTCTAATGTAGAGGCATTTATGCGTAATGAATGAAAGTGGGTAGATTTAATTTAATAGATTAGACAGTTTAGAAGCATAGGAGGGAAAATGGATATAGACACCCTCACCCTTGTATCATGGTAATTTTTGGGATGATCATTTAGATTTCATAAGCTATAGAGCTGAAGCAGAGAGCTATAGAGAAGAACCCATGTACAAGAGCACTTGAGTTAATATATAAAGCTTTGACTCAATTTTCATGGTGTTATGATGCTTACTGTTTACATTTGTTGAATGGTATGTTTACAGTTGATTTGTTTCTCTGTTATGCATTTGTTTCAATGCTACATTGTGTGTATGATTTCATGTTGAATGTATGAAGTCCAAGAGAGAAGAAGAATGATTTTCAATTGTTTCTCTTCCTGAGAATTCCTGCAAGGAGTGCAGTGAACGTCCACAAGGTGTGCATTGACGAGGATTTAAGTTTTATCTCAAAAAGCTTAGGAGAGATACCGTTGTTCTCATACCAGCTGAAGTGAAGGTGAAGCACAGAGCCATGCAAGGTGTGCATAGGCCAATTGAAGCCTTGGATTTTATAAATATAGAAAGAAGACTGAGATATTTCTATTGCAAAGAGTGCACAGGGTCGGAGACTCAAATAAACAGAGGTTATTTGAGGGTTTTCCGCAAGGAGTGAGAGCAGGGATCCTTTTGGGAATCTTGAGTTACAAGTGAAAGCTCAGGAAGGAAAACACCTTTGAAGTGCTCAAAGAGATACGAAGATTGAAATCGTCTCATAGAAGTTAAGTTCAGGAGGGAGAACACCGAGTTGTTTGGACAGGGGTCATTGAAGAGTGCATCTGGTGGTCAGAATTCTCCATGGAGAATTCACGAAGTTGCAAGGACCGTAGGATACAGAGGAGCTGTAAGGTGGTTAGGAGTTGGATGAATCCACCACCATGACATCAAGAATCAACATGGACCATTGATCGTGGTCTGTTTGAGCTGTCAGGTCATTTCGAGGATTCAGGATTCACAAGTTTGGAGTGCAGGCCAAAATCCTTGGTCACGCAAATTCCCAGATCACGAAAAGAATTATCAGGTGTGGAAATTTGGAATTTTGGTAATTCAGAGTTCGACATATCAGAAATTCCAATGACAAGGAACCAAGACTCTTTGCATTGAAAATCCCGAAGTTGCGAAACCCAGTGTGCGTTTGGTGTGGGATTTTAGAATTTCGGTTCTCCAAAGTTCGGGAAGTAGAGGAGGCAGTGACTTTGGAATTGAGAGTTTCAAACTCCTGGTTCACGAAATCTTGAAGAGGGAAAGGAAAAATTCCCAAAAAGGTTGAGGGACAATAGCCGTTGGGTACCAATCGAGTTTCGAGGTTTTGGGACTCAAGAAGTGGAGTTGCATGGTCAACACAACTACCAAAATTGCTAAGAGAGAAACACCGAAAATGTGGGTCCCAAGTCTCAGTCAGAAGGTATGTGCGACGGAAGTAAAAGGAGGGGTCACGCTTTGGCGAAAATCCCGAAAGGCCATCGATGTCGCATTCCATGGGATGTTGAGCCCATTTCGGCATTTCGACATTTCGGAGTTTAGGGAATCATAAGGGAAGAGGAACAATTGTTGGTTGTTCACTCAAAGTCCCAAAAGCCTAAACTAGTGGCCTAAAAGGTGGCATGTGCTTTTCACGTTGAAGGAGTCAACCTTCATTGACGTTTCGCATTTCATCATTTTCCAAGAGCTATGGAAGTACATCAGGACTCTCCAAATCCTGAAACCTGAAGTCCTTTGTGGCTTAAACAAAGGGTTTAATTAACCCTTGGTGTGGTTTTAGTGAAGATCCTGAGAGGATCTCGGCCTGAGGGCAAGGGTTCTGCGTCACATGGAATGGTACCTCTTCCTTAAGATTGAAGCCTAGATATACCTACGACCTAGCATGAACTTCCGACCCCTATCCTACTCCCATAACTATAGAATGTACTAAAACAAGGAACAAGGTAGGTTGTGTTAGCACTAGGAATCACCCTCAAACTATAATGAGGATAATCCCAGTACCCATAATTTTATACTGTAAATGTAAATGAGATTTAAGGAGGTCAAATGGATAAGACTCGAGATAATAACGTTCTAACTCAGAAAATCTAGGCTGGCATGCACAAGCAATTGAAGTCTTGTATCAACTTCAGTCAGTAAGTTGGAGTAAAGGTGAATAGGAGGAAGACTTTGGTGAGAAAGTGTAGAGATCTACTATGGACATCAAGTCTTCTAGTAGCCTAAGGAGGAAAGAAATCAAACACAAGATCCTCTTGAATTCAAATTTTCAAGGAAGATGGAAGACATTATAACAACACTATAATCAAACATTCATCATAATACACTTACAACAATCCATGTGAATCAGTCAATCATGAACTCTCTCAGTATCAAAGGAAAATAAGATGGAAGAATAAAGTTGACTTAGATTAATCAAGAAGTTTCAAATCAAGTTACATAACCAGAGAACCAATGTTCTTCATCAAAATATTACAATAAGGGAGCCTAGCTCAACCATCGACCATAACAAAATATCAAAACTAGTTATTTATACTCAAAACAATTCACCACTACCAAGAACATGATCGAGCCCCTACGTTCAAGGATTTCCATCTGCGTCTTCTCTATCGGACTATGTAAGCATTCTTGTGTCAGACGCAAGCTCATATAAACAAGGGTTTTGCAGGAAAATCTACTCATGGGAGTACCACGGGTTGACAGCTCAGTCCCCACGGCCAGACCTTCCATTTAGGGGGTGAGATGAGGTTTCAACCACCACTCCATTTTTTCATTAACTACCTTCATCGGGATCGGGATGAGGTCTAACACCCATGAATGTTCCAGACGGTGCCCAAGACTTCTTCTAGTCAATCCCGATGCCTCAAGGTCACAAAGATCTTCTTCTGTGACAAATACAAGCACTTTCGACCTTTGGTGCAACTCCTCTCCATCGCTCAATGCAACCTTAGGCCATGACTTGGGGATCCTATCCAAAGGTGTTTCGGTATTTCACCTTTCGGGAGTCTCCACTCCACTTGATTCCAAATTTCCCAATGCCTGAAATTGCGAAATGGCCCTATTCAGATCGATGGTCAGACTCGCTTTGAATTTGACAGCCACAATTGCTTCCCAAAAACCCCAGTCATCAACCGCTCAATAGGCTCTTTCCCTTCTTTATGGCCCCGCTTTCCATATGATCTCGGGCTGTGACCCTAGCCTCAACTTTCGATTGTTTCAGGATTTCGTGTTTCGCGAACTTGCATCGTGCTTCATGCTAAAACCTTTGACTCGCGAAACCGCGAATTCTCGGATATGGTGCCACGCATCCCTCTGAATCAGATAGCTCCTGTTGATTTCGGGTTTCAGAAGTTTGGATCTTTTACGAACAACTTTAACAACGTATCGAACTCCCGATTCTCGCGATTATTTTTCACCGTTGATCTCTCCTAATGAGATCTACAGTCCAGATTAAATCTTTACTTGACCTTTGATCTCGGGCCTTTTCCCCGACACTAAACTTCGATCAATTTTATAATCTCGATGGCCTGTGGGCCGCAAATCAAAACTTCAAATGAAATCTACTCCGCTAAAAATTGAACTTGCTCACTCACTTGATTCAATTCCATATCAGACCGCTCTAAGTGTTGCACTTTGTTCTTATGGCTGCGACCTGTGTAAATAAATACTTGAATGACTGGTTGAGGGCTCGAGAAAGAAAAAGGATCAGTGACAGAGGTAAAGAGGGAAGTGATCAACCTTAGAGAAAACATAAAATCTTAGGGCCAAGACTTCTCAGGTAAGACAACAAGGAAAAATAGGTCGTTCAAACTAATGAAGGAAAACAAAAGAAAAAAATACAAGACAAAAGGGAAAAACTTAAGATTGGGTCTGTGAAAAGGAGAGAGACAGGGAAAAATTATAGAATTAGGTAGAAACCACGAACCCACGAGACTCTGACAAGTTCATGTGATAACATTTGGCTCCACAGGGGATGGCATGTTCCCTGTGAGCTGCCAAGAATGTGCAACTCGAGTGCCTTTGCTTTGGGTTATGGAGTCATGCTCTGAAACATCATACTGAAGAAAAAAGGCCGACATGTACACTATTCTAAAAATGAAAGAAAACACACTTGCTCCTAAGGGAGCTTATTTATGTACAAAACCTAAGTTAACTGACTTTTACAAAATGCTAGGTGAAAGTAAACTTCCACCATAGCCATTCAAACTGTTTGATAACTGAATCCTTCGCTTCACTACAAATGATCCATAAAATACAAGGAAAGTGTGACAACTGACTAATTTCATTCTAATGGTCACCCATATTACCTTCAAATGCTGATAAAAATATCAATCTTGCATTCTCCAAAGCATTTGAAAAGTGTAACTTTATGTACTCATCGATAGGGTCATGAAGCTGAAGGTAACGCATGATTAACTTATGAAAGGTTACCTTCACTATTTCAAAGTTGTTGACAACTAGCTTGATGTCCTCTACAAACAAACTTGATTGAATGACAACCACATGCATCTGTGGGTAAAAAAGATACTTGTTGTGAACTGTAGGTACAAGTGGAAGAAAGCTGGACGTAGGAGGCTATTGATCCACTGATGACTGTTGATTTACTTCTGGTTATGTATAAATGATCTCTTCACGTGCCTCAACTAAGGGTTGCTCCTGGTCAAACTCTCAGGTTGTGTCTTCCGTGACAAGGCCAACTTCAGATAAGCTTGCCACTCATCATCACTAGAATATCCATCAAAAATGGGTTTCCTTTCATGTTTATCATCAACCTTTAAAAGAATAATTTCATCAAGAATATAACTGTAAAAAATATCCATTTCAAGAACAGTACTAACTGTTGCTTCTAGCTGTTCATACACATGATTTTCATCAAGACAGGGCTGCTCATGGATACCTACGTCGAAGACAAAATTGTCCATAGTATTTTCTTCATAGGGACAACAGGTAAAAATTGCCTTATGTTCAGAGTTGAGATGATACTGACTTTGAATCCTTCCACAAGATCGAAGGTTCTCCTCTACTTCCTTAGGATCCATGAATAACTATGATAAAGATGTATATTTCCTTTCTCTCGGGAGAAGGACAAGCTCTGAATGTCGAGCCATGACCTAGTACACCATGGCAACAGTCTCTATGGGTCTAATATCTATAGGCATACTATGATAAACACTGTAAAACCGCCTATTGAAGACAACCAAGGCTTCCTCTTCCCCTCTCCTCAAGGCATTAAAATCATCCCATTACTGATCAAGGGACTTGTTCTCACCCCACCACTTTAAAAAATCATTGTATACCTCAACCCAAGAACCAATGGAGTCATCTCCCAAAACCTTAAACCATACTGCAACATCTCCTAACAAGGATTTGGAAAATAGCCTCATGGTAACATCCTCATGAACTATCTCAAACTGATCAATAAAATTCTCAAAAGCCTCCACATGCCTCTCAGCTGTAACATGATCCTCTCTAGAAAAATGAGGAAAGTACTTAAAGAAATCAAGAGGATAAGGATGAAGATGATATGGAAGCTTTAAAGGTTTAAACAACTTGTCCTTGATTCTAGCTTGAAAACTAGTGGGATGAATATGAGGCTTAGCACACTGGTGGAAAGGATCAACAATAACAACAATATGTGATGAGATTTGAGGAGGTTGTGGATCAGTTTCAACCTTCCTAGGGCTGCAAGGGTGATTGAGTTCAAAAGGGGTTTCAATATGAAGCTCATCTTTATGAGTAGGTTGAGTTGAGGATATAATATCAACATCTACAATACAAGCAGAAAGCAGGTCTTCTTCTTCCAAGGATGGATATATAAAGTAAGGATGGTGATCAATCGAATA
This sequence comes from Picea engelmannii, assembly GCA_009831015.1. Taxonomy (NCBI): domain Eukaryota; kingdom Viridiplantae; phylum Streptophyta; class Pinopsida; order Pinales; family Pinaceae; genus Picea; species Picea engelmannii. The sequence goes on along the minus strand of ML777935.1, from coordinate 1,554,901 downwards.
AACAAAGAAAAATATGATCCTGTTTATATGTGAAAGGAAAAAAAAAATGAGTTGATAAAGAACAACGGAAGTTCACGAAGAAAGCTCATAAGATGATACCTATTCATTCCCTTAATCTTTATGTCAATAGGATCCTCCCCAGTGGAGTCTCTGATGTGGAGTCACTAGGTAGATGATTAAAGTCAATTTATGTATCCCTCTCTTGTCTACCATCAAGAGTTGGATCTATTTCGTTCTTCCCAGGGAGCTCTTCAATCTGCTCAAATCCGTCCCCAACAATGACGCCATTTATGTTAGCACTAGGAATCACCCTCAGACTGTAATGAGGATAAGCCCAGTAGCCATCAGTTTATAAAGTAAATGTAAATGAGTTTTAAGGGGTTCAAATGGATAAGACTCAAGATAATAACGTTCTAACTCGGAAAATCAGGGCTAGCATGCATAAGTAATTGAGGTCTTGTATCAACTTCAATCAGTAAGTTGGAGTAAAGGTGAATAGGAGGAAGAATTTGGTGAGAAAGTGTAGAGGTTTTCTATGGACATCAGGTCTTCCAACAGCCTAAGGAGGAAAAAAATCAAACACGAGATCCTCTTGAATTCAAATTTTCAAGGAAACTGAAAGACATTATAACAACACTATAATCAAAGATTCATCATAATACAGTTACAACAAACCATGTGAATCAGTCAATCATGAACTCTCTCACTATTAGACGTAAATAATATGGAAGAAGAAAGATGACTTAGATTAATCAAGAAGTCTCAAATCAAGTTACATTACTAGAGAACCAGTGTTCTTCATCAAAATATTACAATAAGGGAGCCTAGCTCAACCATCGACCATAGCAAAATATCAAAACTAGTTATTTATACTCAAAACAATTCACCACTACCAAGAAAATGATCGGGCCCCTGCGTTCAAGGCTTTCCATTTGCATCTTCTCTATCAGACTGTGTATGAATTCTCCTGTTAGACGCGAGCTTAGATTAGCATGGGTTTTGTAGGAAAATCTGCTCATGGGAGTACCATTGGTTGACGGTTCAATCCCCACAACTAGACCTTCCATTTAGGGGGTGAGATGAGGTTTCAAGCACCACTCCCTTTTTTCATTAACTACCTTCATCGGGATCGGGACAAGGCCTTACACCCACAAATGTTCCAGACAGTGCCCATGACTTCTTCAAGTCAATCATGATGCCTCAAGGTCACACAGATCTTCTTTTGTGACGAATACATGCGCTTTCGGCCTTTGACGCAACTCCTCTCCATTGCTCCATGTGACCTCGGTCTATGACGTGGGGCTCCTATCCAAAGGTGTTTCAGGATTTATCCTTTCGGGAGTCTCCACTCCACTTGATTCCAAATTTCCCGATGCCCAAAATTGCGAAATGGCCCTATTCAGATCGACGGTCGGACTCACTTTGAATTTGACGACCACGATTGGTTCCCGGAAAGCCCAGTCGTCAACTGCTCAATAGGTTCTTTCCCTTATTTATGGCCCCGCTTTCCATATGACCTTGGGCTGTGACCTTGGGCCCAACTTCTGAGCGTTTCAGGATTTTGTGTTTCGTGAACTTGCGCTGTGCTTCATGCTAAAACCTCTGACTCATGAAACTGCGACTTCTCGGATCTGGTGCCACACGTCCCTCTAAAACAAACGACTCTTGTTGATTTCGGGTTTCAGGAGTTCAGATATTTTACGAACAAATTTAACAACGTATCATACTCCTGATTCCCACGATTATTTTTCACCGTTGATCTCTCCTAATGATATCTACAACCCAGATTAAATCTTTGCTCGACCTTTGATCTCTGGCCTTTGCCCCGACACTAAACTTCGAGAAACTTTATAATCCCGATCGCCTGCGGGCCGCAAATCGGAACTTCGAATGAAATCTCCTTTGATGAAAACTGAACTTGCTTTCTCACTTGATTCGAGTCCATATCAGACCGCTCTAAGTGTTGCATTTTGTGCTTATGGCTACGGCTTGTGTAAATAAATACTTGGACGACTGGTTGAGGGCTCGGGAAAGAAAAAGGATTGGTGACAAAGGTAAAGAGGGAAGTGATCAACCTTAGAGAAAACATAAAATATTAGGGCCAAGACTTATCAGGTAAGACAACAAGGAAAAATAGGGTGTTCAAACGAATGAAGGCAAACAGAAGAAAAAACTACAAGCTTAAAGGGAAAAAATTAAGATTGGGTTTGCGAAAAGGAGAGAAACAGGGAAAAATTATAGACTTAGGTAGAAACCACAAACCCACAAGACTCTAACAAGTTCATGTGATAACAGGTTGCATATTAAATTTGAATAGGATAGCATATGCCAAATGCAAGTGAATTAGAGCTTCCAATAACAAACTAATTCATCCATGGTGTTTGTACTCTATTGTATATTATTTCACAATTTGCATTTTTTTAGCTAACCAAGTTAGAGTATCTTCATTTTTGGTGGATTAAAATTTCTTTTCTTCAAATACGAGATTTATTGCATAACATTTTAGAAGTGTTTAATGACTATGGTGCAAAATGTGCCTATTTTGTTTGTGTTATAATATGCTAGTATTATTTCTAGTGTAGAATGCACTATCACAATTATACTACATAATTACATGCTATAATTATAGCAACATTGTTCCAAGTATTATTATTTCTTAGTGAATCAAGGTTTCTAAGTAAGAATTAATATCTCACACTCTATGTGTATGGTATAACTTAGAGGTACAATCTACATTCATTATGCTCTACTATGAGATGTTATTGAATTAGTTTCCATAGCTAGTAGTTAACTTGTTGGACATTGAAATGCATGTGTTTTAGCTGGCACATTGAGCATTCAAATAGATCAATTGATGACACATATGTTGTCTCAAGAATTAAAAATCATAGTTAAATAGATTTCTAGATAATCCTAAATATGGTGTTTCTATGTTTTGAATATGATGAAATGACTAGCACATATTTACAATAAAAATAATATATGCAGGAGGTGCAATGTTTTATAGAGTTGTTCCAATATAGATCAAGATCATGTAGTGGCATTAGAGAGGTTGGGTTTGATTAACAAGTCACTTATCACATTATTAGTCATTTACCCATAAAATTATGTGTTTTTCGAGTAGTTTTCTAAAAGAGCCTAACTTCTAACACATGTTTCTCTTTGCATTCGTTATCTTGGCTCAAAGTATTTTCAATCCTTATATTTATTACTAAATAGATCTAATTGGGTTGTCATTTTGGACACCACTTTGCACATCTTATATAGTAGGATCAAAAGAAAACTACCAAGGAATCAAGTAGTTTATTTTCAACCAAATTGTAGTTTGTTAAACAATCTAGCATTGAATCTCCTTGCAATATGTTGGGTTGTGAGTCCAACTCCATTTTAGTTCAAAGATTTTCTTGATTCCTTTTTGAAACCAATTGGTAAAACTGAGAATGTTTAAAGTTGTATCCTTGAAAACATTTGAACTAACATGTCACTTGAAGAAGCTATTTAAGATTCTCGATATCATGCATTGTAAGGTGAGGTATGGTAGATGTTTCAATCTACAATATATATGACTTGTGCATGCCAAACTATACTCAAAATATAAAGTAAATGAATGCAATAAATATAGCTAGATTTCCAACACCAAGGACAAGAAGAGATAAGAATATAGCCCTAGAGGGAAGTGGGAATCCTCACTTCCCTCTAGGGCTCTAGTGCATTCAGTTGGATAAGAATATCAAAACTAGGGACTCCAAGAAATATCATTTTCTCTAGGAGTTATCACAATAACCTTCTCAAGGCTCTTGATCCATTTCCTCAACAGGAAAATGAACCCCAAGAACACATCCCATTTTTATAGGCACATCGACCATAATTTCAACATAAACACAACCTAATAATGGTTTTCCTCAAGAACATCACGGTTGGTTCTCTTCTCAACACCCAACTCCCCTCTTGTTCTCCCAAAATCAACAAGTAAAATATGTCCCCTTTTAACATTTTAATTTTCTTTCTCACATTTACCAAGTTTGATTGTACTAAGGCCCATGCTCTCAATAACTAGGTGAGGTGACTTCCTCATCCAACCTCTTACACGCATTCAATGATTGAGTGTCTAATAATTCAAAGGTGGATTAGATGGTAATGACACATTAACTCAAGAAAAATGACATGGGTTTCTCCTTGGACCCTCTTTATCCCCCTCTTTTGTGGAGTCATAGCTCCCATCATTACCGTCCCTCTAGCATCATAGCCAATTATTATTATTTTATTAATTATTTCAATGTACATAATACATAGTTCGACCCTCATCCATATTAATCAATATGGGATCTATTCCCCAACATATCATCTCACTAGCCTAAATCACATTTATACAATTACATTATCATTTGTGGGGACTAAAACTAGGGATGTTACAACCCCTCCCCCTTATTTTTGCACTGTCCTCAGTGCACAACACCATACAGGTGTACATACATATCACAATGCTTGGATCTCTATACTTTAATCAACATCTATTCTCTCTATCCCAATGTCACACATGCATTCCAACCCAACATATTCATATAGTCACTCCAACACAAAACATGTACACATAGGCACTTCAGCCACAAATCGTACCTAATGATTTCCCAATTTATAATTCTTTCAATAATTCCAACCAACAATCTCTCATTTCCATTAGTCTACACAACCCAAGGAAATGTACCCATTCTTTGTTATGTAGTCCCATAGGCTATACCACTTCCATCAAGGGCCCGAACATAGATCGAACAAGAATTCTTAGAGATGTGGCTTTAGGAATTCTAGCTGCAACCACTTTAACAATTTGTCAATTCCCACAACAATTCCACCAACAGGCTCTCATTCCCCTCAACCTTCACAACCCAAGGAAGTGTACCCCCTTCTCTACATCACATCCCTTTAGGATGTACCACTTCTCCCTAGGGCTCCAACACAAGGTTAGATAGGAAGTCTCAGTGCTATGGCTCCAAAAACTCCAACTATGATAATGGAATCTCCAAAATTTCAAATAGGTTTAAATGTGATTCCTGCATTGCATCCTTAAACTCCACTTTGCTTCTTCTCATCTAGAACAATTCCATTGGAATTTACTCATTCCATGGCTTTGTTCTTGAGTTTTGTTTTCTTATGGTGATTTTCTTTCCAAGCATTCGATTCATGTCTTCATTCTTTAGTTGTTCTATACAACCATCATGAAAACATACAAATTATATCCATTTTCATATACCATTTATCTTTTCCATGGGAGTCCTCAACTCCACAATGCAATTTTTATTCAAGAGTAAGTTTGTAACTATAAGAAACACTTATATGCATGGCTATCATGAGATTCAAAAAGCTACCATGGGAAATAATTCATATCACTATCCTTTTTTCGACACACCCTCATGATTCTAGCGACTATTCCATATGGATTTTTAAGTTTCCTCTTCTTTCTTGTACTCGCACTCCGAGCTCAGAAATCCCCTTCGCTGCTATACAATCCCTTGAGCAATCCATCATTTTCCAAGGTTTTCATTTACAAGGAGAGTGCGAACTTACTACCAGACATTTGCTAGCAGTCTGTAAACTATGGAAATCATAGGGTTCCAATGTCATAACAATAGCCTTCTTCCTAATCTTTCCATATCCATAGCCATCATCTTAATTGTATCACACACATACCATCATCATGAGGTATCATGATAGCATTTTCACTTATTTATTCAAATTTGTTTTATATAGAAAACCAAATTTTTGGATTCCTTCTCATAATTTTTGGATCTTGCATATTTAGGTATAAGTCTCCCTTAAAGGCTTACACCATTTCCATATCTAAGACCACTCTACCTATAGTATTTCTCAAATTTTATTCAACCAAACAAATTGTCAGTGTTTATGCACATTATATTTTATTGCAACATTTTCAACAGCTCATGAAATGATCTCAGAATTTTGTATCTTACCAACAATTCAATTACTTACAACTACTATTCATATTAAATGGAATGAAACTATCATTCCCTATGTATGTATCATATATGTATAATCTAGCACAAAAAGCTATAATGCAATCAAATATTACCAATAAATCGATGTACCCATACCCATGGCCACATATACACAATGAATCCTTGCATTGACTCCAGGATAACACATATTTATGTCATGTATTCTTCTATTCTGAGTTGGAAGGTTTAGTGGACACCTCAACACATCATCCAAACTCTTCCCCATTTACTTCCTCGATCATTTAGATACCTTCCTCTATGACCCATACACAACACCATGAATATAATCCTTTAGTCCTCTTCAATGTCGACAAAGATGTTTCATTCCAAACATTAGTTATAAATGGGAATATCATTATGCACTTGTAGAACTCTATACCCATTTCATATCCAACCACATCATGGCCTCACACACGGCCAACTCTATTAGCATCCATTTATATAGTAGGAGTACATCTCCTAACTTCCTTTATTATGATATCATAACCAATATAAAATTCATGCTTTTAAATTTCACATCATTTTCATTCTAACATTGAATAAGATTTATATGCATTCAAGGCCCTTTTCCTTTACTATATATAACATAATTTTATTCTTGTGATACATATCAATTCAAATATTGAATTTTGACGCCCCCGGGGGGAACTCAATTGGCAAGAGTTGTGATATGAAGTGTTATTTTCGATGAGGTTCTAAGTTTAAATCCCCTCGACTTACCCGTTCCTGTGGAAGGGGCATACGTATGTCACCTGGAGGTTATAGTGGTAGCGGTCGAAATCGATCCCATGACATGCGAGTGGAAGACCACCCAGTTGCTGATTCCGCTAGATAAAAAAAATAAAAAATAAAATAAATAATCTCTCTCTCTCTCTCTCTCTCTCTCTCTCTCTCTCTCTCNTATATATATATATATATATATATATATATATATATATATATTGAATTTTGACTGAGGGAATTCTTACCTCAATTACCTTAAGCACTTATGCATCATAATAAATCAAATACATACCTTCATGGCTATTATCCATTACTTGATACTACCTGATTAGTTGGTATTTCATATAAGCTCACATGCTCCTTCCACCAACCTCTAATCAACATGTTACCATCCTCGATTTGTCTTTGCATTGATGGTTTTCATATGCAGTAAGAACATCATCACTTTCAACCATGTTATAAATTTTTTTCCTGGATATACAATCCATCATTAGTCACATTCAAATATCATAGCGTCGTTATTTCAAATATATATCATCAAACTTCCCAGAGTCTACAAGCATTCCATATGCATGGTCCATGCATTCTCACATGCACTAATTCATGTCTATATATACTAAGCATTTATTTTCAACATCCCTACTCATGCACATGCATTCTATCTTTCCTATATGCATTTTGCATTACTTCTAGCATGCTCTCCAATGCATATTTATTTCCGTTTGATTGATTTATTTATTTTGTGTTGTAGATGGTTGTCCTTGAATTCCTTTAAATTATTTCTTTCATGTGTGCCCTCATTATGCTCATCCATTCCTTGTTTCTTCTTGATGATCACCTTCCAACCAAGTCCTACTTTCCCGCTTTTCAATTCCAGCGAATATGTCTTATTAGCAGCTTCCTTCACTTAGGTATTCATGTTCCAACTTAATTCTACCGAAAATTTTAGTATTCCCGATGTTGTACAAGTACTGCTTCATTTGAATATTGGCACTACAATCTAATAACCACCCACTACTTATTTCTCCATTGGCACCTTTAAAATGAATAAACCTGAATTAATTCTTCCACTGAATTCATTGCAGCTAATCTTGCTTCCGCTGTGAACTGTGATTTATAAGTGGATTTATTGTTGTAAATACTTTCAAACAAAAGTGGGTTTATGGCTTGCAACTCTTTTCCAAGAATTCATATTCTCTCACATAAAATGACTCACCCATATCACGAGTCACATATCACTTCATGAGATTCTTTCCCTCATTTGCAATAATATTTGTTTCCATCAATACACTTTTACATTCAAGGTGAAGGAGTCATCCTTGCATAATGCACTAATGCAATAATTATATCGAAACACAATACCAAAAATATAAAAAAAATATTTGATTTTGAAATAACTTATAGAAAATTTGTAAAAAAAACAATTAATTAAAATATTTACATATCGGTGCAATGTATTCTTTTGAAATCACTAAATGATGCATGCCATAAAATAGACGATGGTGCATTTTTATCAATACACACATGTGCCCATTAATTAAATAGAAGCATCGATGCTAACAATTGTGAAAAAGAAGCATTATTTTAAGCGACAAAACATATGATTGATTATATTTATTATTTTAAGCGGCATACCGCATGACTAATCTCACTGGGGTTTTATATATAATATAAACACCAATGCTTTATAGATACTACATGCACCGATGCTTTATATATAAAATACACACCAATTCGTTATATAACATATTTGCACTGGTTCTTTTGTGTATGATATACACACCGATGCTTTCCTATATGATATATGCATCGATGTTTTAATTATCATATATGCACCTGTGCTTAGTAACAAAAAATGGTGCTGACAACGCACCTCAATTTATGGAATTTTCTCTATCCTTCCATGCATGTGGTAATACATGCACAAGTGAGACCATCTATAAGAGCACTATAGATGATTTTGTGGGCTAAATTTTTCTCATGGGCTAATTTTCCATGGTTTTTCCAAAAATGAGATTCGCTATTTTAAAAATGATTTGCCCAAATTCTATAGGATAAAATTATTTTACCTTAAAAATCACCAAAAATTTATAAAAACTATATAAAATCCTTATAAATTTGAATATTTTTACAAAAATATCACCAAACATTTATAGTTGGCATATGAAGGATTAGTAAGATTCGCCAAGGTTTCTACATTTTAAAACAAATTTCCATCCTTAAAATCATCCCTGAAGAGCACTAGAGCATAATATTTATACCAGCACCCTTGTTGCATAAAAAACAACACACACTGGGGAATACGGTAGGAACAAATCATTGGTGTTTCATATAACATAAAATATGGTATCAATGCATAATATTTTTAAGACCACTGGTACTTTGTGATTGTGTGTGCACACATGAATGTTACTTAAAAACACATCAATGCTTGTTTCATAAGAACACACCAGTGCATGTTAATGAAAATGCACTAGTGCTTTTGTTACCAAAAAAATCACCAACAAACAAACCTCCACCCACACTAATTTTTCAATTATATGGAACATTTGTTAAAACTTTTCTTAGAATAGCAGATGTTGTAGCATAGGTTTTTTTGAAATTTTTCCAAATCTTGTAACACTAAAAACCTCTGCTACAAGTTGTTCTCCTTGTAGTGAACTTAGAGAACAGATCAACACATTTATGTTGATCAAATAAATCATCAATCCTTGACAAGGAATAATCGTTCTTAATAGTGACCTTACATCATTTGCGCACACTATGCTTAGCTTGTGTTATAACCCTATGTTTCATAGGATCCACTAGTGACTAGAAATTTTCCCTCTAGTTGTATTTTTATTGTAAATAATATTTCATTCTGCAAATGATTTACAGAAAATAAAAGAAAAGGAATAAAAGAAAAGAAAAGAAAAAGAAAAAAAATAAAAGAAAAAGAAAAGAAAGAAAAGAAAAAGAATAAAAGAGGGTATGAAAAGAAAAATGATAAAATCCCATGCAATAAGAATGGCTTGATTCATACAGTCTAACCATGGTCAATTCCTTTGAATTTATGCTGATAGGTTAGGGAATAAAGCTTGGCTAAACAGTCTAATCTTAGCCAAGGTAGATAGGTTTGTGAATAAATTTGATCAAATAGTTTAAACTTGATCAAATAGTCCCAAGCTAGAGTAATTATTTAACCCAACAACCTAATCTGGGTTAAATTTGCTAGGTGAATAGATTAGGAGATAGGTTAGTTTGCCTTCATTTCAATAAAATAGACATGAAGTTGGTTAAATTCTTTGATTTGAGTTAGAAATGTTTTATTCTAACCCCTTGGTGACAAAAATGAAAAAGGGGAGCAACGCAAAAAAACCCATAAAAGGGCGCTATCCTAAGTTTTTTGTTATATAAAGTGATCAAAGCTCTATGTTAAAAGGCGTGCTTAGATCAACGACAGAGAAAAATACTCTTAGATCTACGACCGTCAGATGATATCGGACCCCCCAGACCATTCTACCTTTAACGGTGTGGGGGGGGGGGGGGTCCCAGTTGGTGGTATTCCCCGACGAGCCCCATCATAATGTGGCGCATTTGTGTTAACTCAAACCCCCCTAGCTCTAAACCATTTACCACCTACCCCCCCCTCCGAGTAAACTGCCAAACCATTCTTTCATACCACCTCTCTTCTCTGACGTCACACTCCACTATCTCTGCCTACACGTCATTTTCCATAACTCCGTCGACGCACCATACCCCACTCACCCGCCGCCTGTCACATCCCATCCACTTTTCATCCACTCACTACCCTCCACATCACCTTCATACACCCGTTACCCATTTATTACCCTCCACCTCATCCTCGAGATACCCGTTGACCAATCAATGCAGGCGAGCATGATCGTTAGCCTGCTGACTCGTCTTCTAACTTCCCAACGGACATCTGTTCATCCTCATAATCCCATTTTTTCACCTTTATCTCACTGCTCATGATCCAGATGTGGCCATACCACACCGTTCTCCATTCTTCTAAATTGACATCTGCCATTAACACATGGTAAACACAACTAACAATATTTTGTTGCAGGTATCAGTTGATTCAATGAAGACTAAATCCAAATCCTTAGATATCAAAGAAAACCCATTCCTCCCACCTCCCATTGACTTGGATCAGATACCTCTAGCTGACAAAGATTACTTGATTGCAGAGCCGAAGTGTGAATTCGACTTCTTCGAATTGCACTTCTATCTCAGAGATACCTTCCTGGACCAAAGCGACGAGATTGGACTCTGGGAGTCCAATCTCCCACTGTATCTTTTCCCTCAAATATACCATTTCCCTGAGTTTTACCTCAAGTGCCAGGCACACTATCTTCCCAATCAAAGAGCCATTGTTTCGTCATCTGGAGAGACCCTTTTTACCATTACACCCGAAACCATAGACCAGATGATGAAGGTACCCAGAGCCGAGTTCCTTTCCCCTTTTACCATTGAAGTTCTAACTGAAATGTACCAGAAGTTGTCTGTTCCCTAGAGAGCTCAAATATTTGAGATTTTCCTCCTTGAGAGTGCCCAATTACCCAAGAAAAATCCCCCCTACCATTCCTCCATTTTCTCAGTAAAAGGTAACCAAGTCATTTCCTCCCTTTGCTTTCTGCTTGGATATTATTCAGATGAGTGGGTGGACGAACCCATCCCAGGTTTCTTGTCCATTTTCTCCACCAAAGAGAAGGCCACCACCCAATTCAATTTCATCTATTTTTTGGTCGATAACATTCATGAGCAACTCTTCATTTTTCCTATAGAAGGCATGTTCAGGTATTCATCAACACTGGCATACATGTTCATATTTTTCTGATCAAACAAGTTTCCTTTCTTCTTGCAGAAGCTCGACCAAGATGGTAATCCACAACTGGTCACATCCTTGACGTCATTACTGAGAAAGAGCTCATCTGAGTTCAGTTTTAAGCAGTTCATCGACCAGTTTTACCACCCAGTGGTAAGCATGCTAAGTGGACGGAAAGAACCCAGGATAAATGAAGAGATTCAAAGGATCCTACACCTGTCATAACTTGCTAAAATATGTGATTGGTACCTTTAATAGGATCACACAGAGATAAGAGTTTACATATGTGAGTTGTCCCCCTACAAGCTTCCCAAATACTTTCCTGTTAGGATATTTTCTTTGGAATATATCATGAAGATAATTAATTCAGACGACATCCATTGTGTTTATTTTAAGAAAAAACAACAACTCAGGATCGTAGGTCAAATTGGATCTTTCATCTCCAATAGAAGAGCTGCAGGGGAAGAATCCAACAGGTTATTAAAAGAAATGAAGTTCAGTCTCAGTTTCTCTTGGCACTATGATCCATGTGGGATTATTGCAGAAACCAGATTAAGGAATAAAATTTCCCCATATGCTCATGTGCCCAAACCAGAAGTTGAGAAGTTCATGAACCAGACAGAGTGGGAGGAAAACACTCTACTAGACACAGAACATTAGCCTTCTCCTGTTAGTATTTCACAGACCACTACTCCTCATGTACTGGTAGAGAAGAGGCCCAGAAAAGAGGTATCTCCCTCAGTCACTAAAGTCTCAATAGAGGATTTCCAAGTTTACAGAAAGAGGCCCAAGACCAGTCATACACCTGACAGGTCAAGAGGAGAAGAGACTCAATCTACTATAGTAATGGAGGGAGAACATTCACTATTTTCTTTAGGAATCCAACAAATGATGTCCACCTCCTCATCGAAGAAGAATACTGATACAATATTGACAACCAAAACTTCACATGAGCCTACAGGACTCAACATTTTTTAGAAGTATAACTTAATCAAGAAGAAAAATGAGATGTTGACAAATAGTACCTATGCTCAATTCTGGAAACAGAGATATACAACCCAACATAGGTTTTTCTATGCTTTTGATATAGAGAAGGGAATAATGCACATGGCATACTTGCAGGCACAAGTGCCTCAACCCAAAACAATTTCTCATTATAAAAGGTCAATGTTTGAGTTTGATGCCGCAGAAGTGCATCCGGATGATCAGATGGATCTGCACAGACAGACTGGAGAAATGGTTTTCGTGACCCTGGTCAACACCTCCATGACTACTGCAAAGTTGTAGGTTTCCTTGAACAATGTCCAGACTCATCTAAAAATGGAGAAGGTGTCTTCTTTGGCAAAGGATAACAAGATAAAATCTCTGGAGGAACTGGTACTCAAAATTGAATATGATCTGTCCAATGTCAAAGCAGTAGAAGATCTCATCAAGAAGAAGAACACTGACATAGACTCCCTAAGGAAACAATTGAAAATTTATTCTACAGAAGACCCACATGCTAAACTGAAGGCCATAAAGAGGAAATGTTGAAGTTAAGCATGGATAAGAATGCACAGATTAAAGAAATGGAAGTTGAGATGGAAAAGTTAGTTAACTAAAAGGATCAAAATGTGCCAATGGCAGTCATACCATTGAATGTAATTCCCATCGCAGGTATCAACACAACAAAAACAACCACCACAACAGAGATTCCGGCATCAACCTTAGTAACAACCACATATGCCTCATAAAAGTTAGCAAGGTCCATGCAAGACATGTCTCTGCAGGAACAAGAAATCAAAAGATTACAGGATGAGATCAATAATCTCTAGCATTTGAAGTCCACTTTTGAGTCAAGCTACAACACTGAAATGCATAAGTCTTAGAGGCTTAAGCAAGAACTTCAGAAGCTGCAGAAAGAAACTATCATGGCCAAAACACTTTCAGAGGCCAAGGAAAATATTTGGATAGACATCTGCAAATCCATGATAGAAATTTTTCCACTTATACAGATTATGTTTGAGCAACATGAACTAATACAGAGAAGCAAACAGGCCATTTATAAGATCAGAGGAGAACTAGGAGAAAGGCCTACTAAGGAAAATGAAATCATTAGATTCTTGAATTCCAAAACAAAAGAGGAGCTAGAGGCCTTGGATATTGAGGATAGAATAGAAACCATCCTTGAGGTCAAGAAAGTTTTGACCAAGAGAGGATTAATGTTGCAACTTGAGGAAAGGGCCCAAGCAATGGATATTGAAGTTCAAAGGTTTTTTAGCAAAATGAATTTACTACATAAGAAGGGGCTACCAGGGTTACTTGTGATAAATGACAAGTTGATTACCCTCTCAGACTACAAACAAAAGATCATCACAGTGGAAAAGGATGGTTCTAAGTTTGAAGGGATACAGGGCAACATCACTGGTAAAGAATTTTTGGAGACTCTGCAGTTGGACCTCAGCATCCAACACGAGATCAAGCACATATTCATCACAATGTCCACCGTCACCAAATACACAGAGATGGATGAAGTTTAGTGAAGGTTACTCAAAATCACCATCCCTAGTCAAAAGATATGGGATGACCTGTGCACTCTGATCGAGTAATGATGAGGTGTACATCCAATTCAACACATGGTACAATCATAGTCAAGTCAAAGATGAATCACCAACCACTTCCTCAGAATCAACATCAAGGATTCAAGGATCATTTAGAACTCCTACCTGTTGAAAAATGTAATCCAGTTAGTTAGATTTTATCTCTACCATATCTTGATCATTAATGACAGGATCAATTGTAATTTTTCTACAAATACTTCAGACTTCGAAGTATTGAGGGTTGATCTTTATGCTCAAGCAAGCTGTTGTTGATACTGAGAGGGGGGTGAATCAATATTAAGTACAATTTAAAAACCTTTTTAAACTTATACTTAAACTATTCAATTATATCCAATGAGCAATGAACAATAGTATAAGAGTTACACCAATACACCACAATACACCATGCACAATATATGAGAAATAATCAATAGTTTTTGTT
>ML777935.1:1465686-1535926 GCA_009831015.1 Picea engelmannii | reverse complement strand
TTTGTCATCTTCAAAAATTCATTTCTCCTCAACCATGAGGATCCATGTGACGTGCCACATACCACCGAAAACAACATGATGTATACTATCCATTCATGGGTTTTGTATATGCATGTGCATTTTCCTTCATGTCCAAATACCTTGATCAATCTTGCGGTCCAAAACCCATGACTAGGGTTGACATCAATGACAACAATCAATCTTCCAACAACTGTAATCTGTAATCTTTTTGAAGAGATCTACCAGTAATAAAAAGGACGATTCACAGGATTCCTGCGTGTTGATGTTGTTGATGTTTACTTCTCATTGTTAAATGTTTATCTTACTTTGTTATCATTCTGTTTTCTATCTCTGATCATTTAAAATAAGTTTAAGTGAAGAATTTATCTCGAATACTCTGTTTCTGGATTTTAAAGATCTGAATGTTTTTCTTATGATATTGTGATAAATAAATTCTTAAATGCTTATTTATTGTGACTGATTATCTCGCATGTTTTTGCCTTTCATCGCTTTAATTTTAAAGGATGCAACATTTGCATTATCCTGCCATGTGGAGAAACCTAATAAAATATGTTTATGATCTCAATCCTTAAACGCAGACCCCATATCCCAATGGAAGTGTAAGCAATATTTCAGCCATCCTTATAAAACAAAACAACATACTCCAATTAATTTAACTCGCCTAATATCTTAAAATCAAGCATATCTAAATCTTACAGAGAGATCCCTCTCTGAAATTGGCAAGGCTAGATCCCAGTTTCAAAGCGGTTGGGTAAGTTACCTTTGCTAAATTTCTTCTACCTCCTGACAACCTCTAGAAATTTACAGAGTGTTAACATAGTGGCGACCATACTGGGGAACTGAACAAACTTTCCATCCTACAATTTCTTTTCCCTAGATAAAGAGAACTTTATTTCTGAACAAATCATAAAATCCAACTTACAAAGAGATAATGTTAAGAGGTTGTTAAAGTTTGTATATATTAGTTTAGATCTCTAAAAATTTAAAATTTTGGCTCCTAACAGAGTTTACACCAGATCTCACCCTGACCCAGACCCTGCAACAACAGTAGATATTCTAGAAAAGTTACTCAGAAAGAGAAACACTGTAGAAGGTTCTGGGACTCATAGTCCTCTTCATAGGTCTACTTCTCTCCCAAAGAAGGTTGTTTCTATTCAGGATCTTGAGTTTGACATATATTTTGAATAGAGCCTTTTTAGAACCAAATCTGACAGCTTTGTAAGTGAAACAATCCTAGATCAAACCATCCTACAACCCAGGACCCCTGAAATACTTTCTCCCAGAGAAAATCTTGATCAACGGTTTCTTCAAGAGTTCGACAGATTAGAATATCTAGTAGCAAATATTGATCGAGCCTTGTACAAAGCTCACTTCCAGCAGTCATTCAAACTTTCTGCCCTTACTATTGCTGCAACTTCTGTTAAAACTAAATTATCTCACTCCATCCCTCCCATCCCTTCATCTTCTACGTCTTCTATCACTTCTCCTCCAGTTACACAAGTTGTTTTTCAACCTCCTCCACCAATTATGGTAGCAAGATATGCTCCCTTGGTGTTGGACGCTCCCTTACATGCTATGCCCCGAGACTATCAAACCAAACTTCCTCAGTTTGATAGTACTAGACATCTTAACGTACAACAACATGTTGATAAGATGAATGATTAATTGATTTGCAGGAAGTAAATGAGGCAGACGTCCATATGAGGATTTTTGCATAGAGTCTAACTGGAGAAGTCAAAAAATGGTTCAAAGTCTTACACCCTGCTACCATAGTGGACATTACTGCTTTTCAACGGAGTTTTCTTGACAGATGGGAGGTAAAGAAAAACCCTCTCCAGATTTTATCAGAATACGAGAATATCAAAAGGAATCAAGGGGAAATAGTGCAGGATTACTGCATTCGTTTCAACAATATTTACAACGCAATTCCAGCTAATATCAAGCCTCCTCAAGGTTTGGCCTTAATCAAATTCCCTGACGGATTTGATGTGGATATGTCATACCAACTAAGGGAAAGGAATTATGTCACCTTAGAATACATGCAGAAAAGTGTAGTGAGCGTGGAAGCAAATCTATTAGCCAGGAGAGACCGAAAAAGAACAGAAAGAAGGGTTACGATCAAAGAAGATCCTACCACATCTTCTTTAGATGCTAAACTAGATTCCATAGTCATAACAATGGAGAGAATGATGGAAAGGCTAACCATAGCTGACAAAAATCCACCCAGGGAAAATCAGCCTGGCCCTCAAATTAGAAATCCAAACTTCAGAAGGAGTCCCCCCCAAATCAGACAGAGAGAACCTAGAGATCAAAAGGAACAAAGAGGGCATGATTAGTAGATTAGACCACCTTTGCAGGAAAATTACGTTGATGATGGGGAGGAGGTAATCGAGGAGTTCGATGATATTCACATAAACCTGATGGATGTCAATGACAACGAATCCATTTTCCTTACTCAGGAAGAACATGAGTTTTTTCTCCTCTCACAAACAGAGGTAGATGAGGAAGAAGAGGAAACATAACAACATGCCTTTGAAAATGATATAATGGAGGCCCATAGACATTATAACTTGAGAAGCAAGAAGACTAATGACAATCCTACAAAGAAGGTTGTTGAAACAAAGAAAGCATCTGATGCCAAGAAAACCTCTGATGTTTCTCCAAATAAAGTCCCTGAGAAGAATAAAGCTGAAGCCTCTGCAAAAAGAAATCCTGAAACTTCACAAAGATAAGATCAAACTGAGATTGCATCAATTGGTCAACCAAGTACTTCTGCACAAAGAACTGTGACTGATAAACCAGAAGTGCAAAGCCAAACCATAACTACTACTCCATTCAGCTTGGAAGGTGAACTGGTCAAATTGAAGATTCTTATTCCCCTTTCAGAGATTATGAGAAAAAATTCCTATAGATCACGAGTGATCAAAGCATTGAGCATCGAACCAGAAATAGGCACAAAAGCATTAAATATTGAACCAGTAGTACGTACAGACACTATAAATGTTGCATATGATCAACTTGAGTTTCTCTTTGGTCCTGAAGTGGATGGACAGACTGATAATGGTTCTGTCCTGCCTTGTTATATTAGCCTTAATATCCACAACAAGACGTTACATAACGCTATGCTTGATTCAAGCGCTTCTCACCACTTGATGCCCAAGGCTGTGATGGAGAAGTTGGGGCTTGATGTCACTAGACCCTACAAGGACTTGTATTCTTTTGACTCTAGCAAAGTCAAATGTATATGTCTAATTAAATATTTGTGTATCACCTTGGCTCAAATTCCAGCAAAAAGCACGGTGATGGATATCGCAGTGGATGACATTCCACTGAAATATGGTATGTTGTTATCTAGATCTTGGGGAGATAAGCTGAAGGAAACATTGTAGTTAGATATGTCATACACTACCATCCCGGTATTTGGACAACAAAGAGACTCTGATGAAGTATATGGTCAACAGTCAGGAAAAACCACACAACTACGCATTATACTTTGTCCAATCTGATCTGGATTCATTCATATTGTATAATGATGGTGACCTGGATAATCAAATTGCACAGTTAGAAGATGATGCATCTAGCTTGAAGGAGAACCAATCAATAACCGAGGAAAATAAAGATGTAGTAGCAGAAAGTGATGAACCAACAACAAATTTCTGGAGTATGGATTTTGATGGAGTTGTGAGCAAAGAGGGAGTTGGAGCTGGGGTTTGGTTACACCAACATCAAACAAGGTATGCATAAATTCACTCTTACAAACTAAATTTTCAATGCACTAACAACATAGCCGAGTATGAAGCTTTGATGCTCGGCCTGAAGCTACTGAAGAAGATTGGTGCCAAAAAGATCATGGTAAGAGGGGACTTTGAACTTGTCATTAAACAAATTAAAGGTGAGTATTCAGCTAAACACCCTAGGATCAGAGCTTATAGGAATGTTGTTTTAGATTTTCTACAATGTTTCACCGAAGTTGACTTGCAAGTAATGCCCAGAGGATTGAACATACTAGTAGATGGATTGGCTACTTCAACAACCACATGCAAAATACCTTTCCATCCCAATCACCAATACACAGTAGAGGTGAAGTGCATACCAACTATCCTAGATAACATCAGGTACTGGAAGGTATTTGGCAACGATGAACAAATTGAAGATTTTCTGCAGTGTAAGAATGATTTTGAATGTACAAATATAGATGTAGAGGATGATGATGATAGTGTAAAAAAGTCAGATTTAGAAAAAGATAGTGTAAATAGAGTAGACTCAGATGAAATGAATGAAAATGATGAAGATTCTGATGTTTTGCAATAAAAAAATAACGTCTTACCTAGAGGTCTGGTTCCTTTAGAGGAATTTTTCAATTTCGACGATGTGTCAAAGAAACCAAAGATTGAACTTGGTTGTAAAGAGGTCGAAGAATGTAACATAAGAACATAAGAAAAACCCAAGATGATAAAACTATCCAATTGTTTACCTCCCGAGCAAAAACTCAAATACATTGAACTGTTTAAGGAATATGTAGATGTGTTTGATTGGAGTTATGAAGATTTAAAATCTTACGACACAAGTATCATACAACATAAAACTCCCATTAAATAAGAACATAAACCTTTCAGGCATATACTTAGGAGAATCAATCCGAAGTTACTTCCCCTGATAGAAAAACAAATTAAAAAGATGTATGATGCTAAAATTATAGTCCCCTTAAGATTTTTGAAATGGGTTTCCAATCTGGTTCCCACCAGAAAGAAGACTGGTGAAATCAGGCTTTACATTGATTTCAGAAACCTGAATAAGTTTTCCCTCAAGGACAACTACCCATTACCTAAAATGGATCACCTCTTGCAAAAGGTAGTTGGGGCCAGCATAATCTCTTTACTAGATGGATTTTTGGGCTATAACCAAGTCCTTGTCCATCTAGACGACCAAAAAAAAACTTCTTTGACCACACCTTGGGGAAGTTTCATGTACGTGAAAATGCCCTTTGGTTTGATGAATGCTGGTGCTACTTTCCAAAGAGCAATGTATATTTCATTTGTGGATGAGATAGGTAGGCTCATAGTGATATATTTGGATGATGTTACTGTCTAGTCCAAATCAGATGAGGAACATTTGAAACATCTCAGACGAGTGTTTGAGAAGTGCAGAAAGTTTGGGATTTCATTGAATCCCAAGAAAACTCTTTTTGGTTTGGAAGAAGGTAAGTTATTGGGACATATAATCTCTAAATATGGAATTAAAATAGATCCCAGCAGAATAGAGGCCATCCAAAAAGTGGAACACCCTAGGAACATTAAAGAATTGTAATCATTCATTGGTAAAATAATTTTTTTGAGAAGATTCATACCCAACTTGGATGAAATCCTCAAGAACATCACAAATATGATGAAAATATATTCCAAAATAAAATGGAACACCGAGTCTAAATAGTCATTTGAGCAGGTAAAACATGCACTTACACAAGCCCCTGTTTTGATCAGTTTGGGTTACACTAAGGATTTCTATTTGTTCTCTTTTTCCTCAAAACACACTATTGCAACAATTTTCTTGCAGAAAAATAGTGAAGGGCATGAACAACCCATAGCCTTTTTCAGCAAATCATTGAGAGATGTTGCACTGAAGTATAATATAATGGAGAAACAAGTTTTTTCCCTGGTAAAAGCGATACATGATTTTAGAGTTTACATTCTCCATTCTCACACTATTGCTTATGTTCCAAATGCAGTGGTGAAGGATATCCTGACTCAAGATAACCCTGATGGTAGGAGAGGGAAGTGGATTGTTGTTATTCTGGAATATGATATAGAAATTAAACCCACTAAATTGATCAAAGGTCAGGGTTTAGCCAAATTGATGGATGAATCCAATTTCCATGCTTTAGATATTAACTTCTTGGCTACAGTTGATGAACAGAGAGAGCAGGCGACTCCAAACATAAAAGAGGTATTCTTAAACTCTCCATGGTATGTAGACCTCATATTTGTCCTGCATAATTTACAAGCTCCCCCTAGTCTAACTAAAACTAAAGCCAAATTCTTGAAACTAAAATCATTGAAATATTGTATTCTAGATGGAAACCTTTACTGGAAAGATCTTGGAGGTATTTTTCTTAATTGCTTATTAAAATATGAAGCTGACAAGGTATTGCAGGATTTACATGAAGGAGACTATGGTGGGCATCTAATTTGGAAGACCACAGCTAACACGATCCTCAGAGATGGTTTTCACTGGCCCACCTTGTTTGTTGATGTGCATAAAAAAGTCACCTCTTGCAACAAATTCCAAGTTTTTGAGGGTAAAAGGAATCTTTTTCCTCTACCCCTGAAACCCATTTCATTTGAAGCTCCATTCCAGCAATGGGGTTTGGAAATTATTGGGGAGATACATCCACCCTCTTCAGGTCAACACAAGTGGATCCTCACGGCTACAGACTACTTCACCAAGTGGATCAAAGTCGTACCCTGCAGGAAAGCCACTGACTCTGTCATCATTAAATTATTGGAAACTAATATCCTGTGTCATTTTGGATGTCCTAGGAAGATCATAACTGACAATGCATCGACCTTCAAATCCAAAAATATAATATAATTTTGCAGGAAATACCAGATTAATTTGGGTCACTCCACAACTTATTACCCTCAGGGAAATGGGTTAGCTGAGTCCTAAAATAAAAGTCTGGTGAATATCATTAAGAAGACGCTACAAGAGAACAAGAAGTCCTGGCATAACAAGGTTGTTTTTGCGCTCTAGGCTGACATGTTGGCATATTTATAGACAGAAGGTAGAGTATGCTTGTTTTTCATTGATGGCAAGATCAACACGACGAGAGTATACTTGTTTTCCAATGATAGCAAGATCAACAATGCAATGATACTAGCATGGAAAGAAAATAAGTGTAATCTCAGGAGGAGAAGCAACAATTATTTTTGGATCACCCATCCTGAGTTCCCGATGGCCGTCAGATTTGAATTCAGACGAGAGGAGCGTGCATAAGAGGAGAACAAATCTCAAACATTGGATCTGAGTGTTGAGGACCAACAACCTTCGGATCCAGTACAACTGCGAAGAGGATAAGGCCGAGAACTATCCTCCAACTCTGTGAAATTTGAAATTGCGACGAGATTTGAACTGTAGGATACCAAGGACACATGGCGACAGATCATCATTTCTCTGAATAAAATTTCAAAGGAAGGAGGTGCTCTAACCCCTTGAACTCATGATATGTGAAGTCACAGAATGACCTGAGTTTTAGGATCCAGAGGACATGTGGCGAAATATCATCATTTCACTGACTGAAAGGTCAAAGGAAGGAGGTTCTCTAACCCCTCGAACTCGCGACATACGAAGTCATGAAATGATCTAGACCTTCGGATCACCAAAGTTCTGGACCATTGATCTACCAAGAAAAGCGCTTGAAATTTTGGCCCATGGTCATAGCCAAGGTCACATCGTCAAAGGATGGAGGAAGGATCTAGTCCAACTAAGCTCCATTTCAGATATCACGACATGGAGAGTTGAGACACCTCATCATAAGAGTTCTGAAGTCGTGAATCGCAAAGCACTCGTTTGATTAATGAGTGGTCATAGCTTGTGGTCACATCATCGAGAGTTGGAGGAAGGAGCTAGTGAAGCTAAGCTCCATTTCGGAGATCGCGACATGGAGAGTCGAGACACCTCATCACAGGAGTCCCAAAGTCACGAATCATGAAGCACTCATTTGATTAGCAAGTGGTCATATCTTGTGGTCACATCGTCGAGAGTTGGAGCAAGAAGCTAATCCATCTAAGCTCCATTTTCAAGATCATGACTTGGGAGAGTCAAGATGCCTCATCACAGGAGTCCCGAAGTTGCGAGTCACAAAACACTTTATGGATAAGTGATTGGTCACCACCGGTGGTCATGAGAAAGGAAGGAGCTAACATCTAAGCTCCATTTCGAAGATCGCAACATGGAGAGTCGATATGTCTCATCACAAGAATTCCAAAATGCGAAATTGAGAAATCACTTTCTGTTTAGCCTTTGATCACAACCAGTGGGCATATCGGATAAACACAAGTCCCTTAGAATTTAATCCAATGGTGCTAGTAATTTGGGAATCTGATCGAAGGGCTACTGTTTCACCTCACAGTTAGTTGTTTAGTTACAATTCAGTTGGCAGAACTGAATCATGGTTCTTGGACGTTTGGTGATTCAGTTGCTGAGGCATTTTTCTTGGAGATTCAAGGTGTAACTGAAACGGTGGGAGACTATGTTGGAGAGATGCAGTGACTGTGTGAGGTTGGAAATTCTCACTGAAAAATGAGGTAAACTGTGAGAAATCAAAATTGCAGAATGCACAGTGTGAGATCAAACTCAAAAATGATAAACAAAAGATGAACATAGCAGAAGAGAGAAGAATTGCAGAACAAAGATGAAGTGGTAAGAATTGATATATCTGTACTGGTGGTTATTCAATCATTTATTTATAATCAGGGAGGTAGGGTGGTGCTAGGGAGGACTGTGGTCCTCTTTTATTGAAGTTCGTTCTTGAATATTGGAAGTTGTATCCTCCATCTAGTTGTAGCTAGAAAAGCAGGGTGGCAGGGTGGTGCTAGGGAAAACACAGAGTTTTCTATATGCAAGTTGGTGCTTGTATAAGTCTAGTTGGTGCTGAAACAATCAGGGAGTTGATGCTTCCTTCTAGTGGGTGCTAGAGAAGTAAGAGGGTTGGTTCTCTCAACAATTTGGAGCTTGCAAAACAGAGGTAGTAGCCTCACTTTGAGTTGGTGCTCAAAGGTAGATGATGTACAAAACTTAAAAGATTGCCTATCATTCGAAGAAGAAGAGGTTTTCTCCCTTTATGGGTTTCCTCGTGAAAATATGTCTATGTGTATATCTTATGTGTGACTGATGTTCTTTATTTATGTTGTTCATATATTGTATAATATTGATGGTCACTTGGAAGAGATTAAAAATTATTTGAATAAGTCATATATCATTTAAGCTCAGTACCAACAGATTCACCCCCTGCCCCCCTCTCATTTGTCTTAGTAATTTCAAAATTTGGTATCAGAGAGGGTTCCTTTTATTTAAAGGTAGATTTGTAAGATTAAACATGACAAGTCATGAAGGGACTTCAACCACTAAGCCTCCTCTGTTTGATGGAACAAATTTTTCCTTCTGGAAGGTTAGAATGAGAACATATTTAATGGCCTTAGGTGTTGACGTTTGGGATGTAGTAGAGACTGGATATACAAAGCCTGTTGTGCTAGCTTCCAAGGATGATAACTTAGAGTTTATCTTTAATGGTAAGGGAATAAATGTTATCTTGAATGGACTTTCTGAAGCTGGGTTTCTAAAGGTGATGCATCTTGAAACTACCAAAGCAATATGGGATAAACTTATTGGCAGTTATGAAGGAAATGAGAAAGTAAAAGATGCCAAACTTCAAACATATATATTGAAATTTGAAAAAATAAATATGAATGAAGATGAAACAATTAGCAAGTTTTTTTTAAGAGTTTGAGATCTTGTGAATGCCATGAAGGGTCTTGGTGAGAAGATTGAAGAATAATTTTTAGTTCAGAAGATTTTAAGATCTCTGCTTGATAAATTTAATCCAAAAGTCTCTGCAATAGAAGAACTAAATGATCTTAAAAATATTTCCATTGATCAACTCCTAGGAACTCTAATTGCATATGAAATGAGAATTAGCAAAGATAAATCCATTACTAGAGAAGCATTTTTTAAAGCAGACAAGAATATTGATTCAGAATTAGATGATATTGAGACAAAATTTGTGAGAAGGTTAAAGAAAGGATAAGGAAAATATCAAAGAAATATCCCCTTCAAATGTTTTAACTGTGCTAAGATAGATCATTTTTCATCTAAGTGTCCTCACCAGAAAAAGGACCAGAAATCTGATGATGAAAAGAAATACAAATTTAATAAATATAGTAAAAAGAAAAGTTTGGGTGCAAACAATGACAATTCCTCAGAAGACATAGATAACGATTCATCATGTGAAGAAAAAGTGAATGATTTTATGCTTATGGATATGGGATATCTTGATGATGAACACACAAGAGGTGAAATGGATGAAGAAGAAGATGTGGTGGATATGGAAGGTGAATTAATCAGTGCTTTGGATGAAATTGACAGACTCAGATTTAAGAAGAGAAAACAAAAACAATTGTTGATGTAGTTTAAAATGAATGGTAAAAAACCTAAGGAAGACTTTTCTCTACTAAAAGTGGAGTTAGAAGAGGCAAAGAAAATAGAGGACATTCTAAAACAACAATTATGAGAGAATAAAGAGAGGAGTGAAGCCTTAGAAGAAGAGATAATAAGAACCATAAAAGAAATGGAGAAGTTTAAGGCATTATATCACCAAAATCTGTCAAGTATTAAAGCATCAAAAGGATTAACCTCCATTCTAAATCAAAAAAGGAATCCAAAGTTGAAAGTTGGCTTGGGCTATGAAGAAGGATCAAGTAGTGATCATCCAAGTAATACAGAACCTATCAAGTTTGTCAAATCTACAATCATTGACAACAACCACTCTGCAGAAACAAATAAAGAAAATCAACCACCAAGAAGGAATGAAAGAGAAAGTACCAGAACTGATTAGAGAAACTATCAACATGGAAGAAATTGACCTGCTCAAAGAACACAGTCTTTTTTCCAGGTACAAAGAATTTTTATTGGATATTGTTTTTTTTGTTCTAACTTTGGTCACAAAGCTATAACTTGTTCTTTAAGATCTAGATATGAGCAATCAAGTTATTCAAGGAATAATTATCTTCCACAACAAAGATTGAGACAGCCAAGCAACAAACAAACACATATTATAAATCATGTGATGGTTGGGAAAAGGAGGCAGGTGAAACATAACAACAATTATGAGCATAAAAATCATTATGATCTTTTATTTAGTGAACCAGAATGTTACGTATGCCATAACTATGGACATAAAGTTGCAGATTGTTGCTTAAGGAATTATAAGCCAGACTCGAAATCCACTGCTAAAAATTTCAAGGTTTGGAAGAAGAAAGAAGATGACAAGTGTAGACTAGTGTTATCAGCCCAAAGACAAAAAATCCCTGGTATATTGACAATGTATGTTCCAAACATATAACTGGAGACAAAAGGAAGTTTCTAACTCCAAGTGAAATCAAATAAGGGAATGTAAATTTTGGAAATGATGCACCAGGAAAAATAAAAGGTAAAGGAATAGTAAGCTGAGTAATGGCAAAGGAAAAGCTCAAGATGTGTTGTTTGTAGATGGTCTGAAACATAATCTACTAAGTGTCAGTAAATTTTGTGATAGAGGAAGTGAAGTTGTTTTTACTTCTAAAGATTGTAAAATAAAGTCTGTGAATTCATGACAATTGGTTGCAAAAGGGATAAGAACAGAAAACAATGTCTATGTGTTAAAAGAAGAAAAATAAGAATGCCACTTAAGCAAGTATGATGAAAGTTGGCTATGGCATAGGAGACTTGGAAACCTAAATTTTGATCATATAATCAAGATTAGAGACAATGGGGCGGTAAAAAATATTCCAAATATATTAAAGCCATATGAATCTGTTTGTAAACCTTGCCAGATAGGAAATTTTACTCAGACACAGTTCAAATCTAAAAACTTTCCTTCAACATAAAAACCTCTCCAGTTAGTACATATGGATTTATGTGGACCATCAAGAAAAGAAGGTACATGAAAATAACACTATTTATGTTGATTATTGATGATTATTCTAGACTAACATGGGTTGCATTGAAGGAAAAATATGAAGCATTTGAAAAATTCAAAGTGTTTAAAGCTTTGACTGAAAATCAAACAGGAAAAAGATTGAAGGAAGTAAGGTCTGATAGAGGAGGAGAGTTTAGTTCATGGAACTTCAAATATTTTTGTGATAAACATGGAATCAAATGAGAATACACAATTCCAAGGAATCCACAACAAAATGGAGTAGTTGAGAGGTACAATAGATCAGTTCAGTAGATGGCAAGATCAATGATGAATGAAAAGAATATTTCTCAGACATATTGGGTGGAAGCAATCCATACATCTGTTCATGTCCATAAAAAATCTCATCTTAGGCCACACAGTGACAAGACTCCTTATGAACTATGGTTTGGAAGACCTGCTTCAATCAAGCATTTTAAATTCTTTGGAAGTAAATGTTACATCAATAATAATGATGAAAATATTGGCAAATATGATGACAGGTCTGATCAAGGTATCTTCTTAGGTTATGCTACAAACAATAAAGGATACATATGTTATAATAAGAGGCTACATAAATTGGTTGATTGTATTGACATAAAATTTGATGAAGAAATCCCAGTACATAATGTAAGCAATGTTGAACCAAGAACACAAAATATGGTTGAAGTTGAAGATGAACATGTCCAAGGATTAGAAAGAGAAGAATCTGAATCAGATGAAGACAAAAATACTCAGCCTGACACAGATCATCATAAAGAAACAAAAACACCTCTCATAATTGTTAGAAAGAATCATCCCGAAAACCAGATAATTGGACATATAAATAAAGGAGTTCAGACAAAGAAGGAAATTGGTTAAAGAGTCATAGCAATCTTAGGTTTATTTTCTATCTATGATTGAACCTAAATTTTTTTATGAAGCCATCAATCATGATGATTGGATTAGAGCTATGAATGAAGAGCTTGTTCAGATTGAGAAGAACAATACTTGGGAGCTTGTTCCTAGACTTGAAGATAAGAATGTAATAGGTTCCAAATGTGTGTTTAAGAATAAAATGAATGAAAAAGGACAAGTTGTTAGAAATAAAGCCATATTGGTCTGTAAAGGGTATGCACAAGTTGAAGGTCAGTATTTTGATGAAAATTTTGCACCAATGAAAAGATTGGAACCCATCAGAACGTTTCTCGCATATTCATGTCATAAGAACTTTAAAGTGTATCAAATAGATGTTAAGTTAACATTTCTTAATGGAGATCTAGAGGAAGAAGTATATATGGAGAAGCCTGAAGGATTCTCATTGACAGATAATATTGACTATGTCTACAAAACTGAAGAAGGCTCTATATGGACTGAAACAAGCACCACAAGTTTGGTATTATAGACTGGACAAATTTTTACAAGATAAACGGTTCAAGAAAGGTACTGTTGACAAAAATCTCTACATTACGTTTGAAGGTTATGATTTACTAGTTGTTTTGGTTTATGTAGATGACATTATTTTTGGATGTACTAATGATTCTTTTGTCCAGTGGTTTTAAAACTCTATGAAAAAATATTTTGAGATGTCCATGATAGGAGAATTGTCATATTTTCTTGGCTTACAAGTAAATCAAAATTTTCAATTAACTACTTATTCAGATGTTGATTGGGCAAATTGTGTGGATGAGAGAAAGAGCACCAGTGGAGGTGCATTCTTCCTGGGTGACTCATTAGTAGCATGGCTTAGTAAGAAGCAGGGATCTATTTCCTTATCAACTACAGAGGTAGAGTACATTGTTGCTACTTGCTGCACACAAAGTTTATGGATGATACAAGCTCTTGCAGATTTGGACATAACTTATACGAATCCCATTCCACTTCACTGTGATAACACCAATACCATAAGTCTCTCCAAGAATTCCATACTTCATTCAAAGTCCAAGAATATACCAATAACATATCATTTTCTCAGAGAGCAGGTTACAAACAAAATTGTTCAGGTGAATTATATGCCTAACATAGAACAGATAGATGATATCTTTACTAAACCGTTAGCAGCGACACCTTTTGGATATTTTTGTTAGAAGTTGCAGGTTATATCTTTTTTTTTCTAATCTGTTCACCTTGTCAGGGGGAGTATGTGCTTGTCACATATATGATACCTTCGATATGTACGACAACAACTCAGGGGGAGCGTGTTTCTTATTTGACATTGATGTCAAAGGGGGAGAAAGTGTGGTAATGGTAAGGATTCTACAGTGGTATGGTTGGATTTCTAGGAAGAGTAGTGCAATCGAGGCAGAGTAGTGCATAGTCCAGGCAGAGAGTGCAGAGTGAATCTCTTTAGTTTCTTCAAGGGGTTGACATCAATGCCAAAGGGGGGAGATTGTTGGCATATTTATAGACAGAAGGAAGAGTATGCTTATTTGTCATTGATGGCAATATCGACACGTCGAGAGTATACTTGTTTTCCAATGATAGCAAGATCAACAACGTAGCGATAATATCATGGCAAGAACATAAGTGTAAGCTCAAGAGGAGAAGCAATAGTGATTGTTGGATCACCCATCCCAAATTCCCGATGGCCGTCAGATCTGAATTCAGACAAGAGGAGCGCGTAGAAGAGGAGAACAAATCTCAGACGTTGGATCTGAGTGTCAAGGACCAACAACCATCGGATCTAGTATAACTGCGAAGAGGATAAGGTCAAGATCCATCCTCCAACTCCATGAAATGTGAAATCACGATGATATATGAACAGTAGGATCCAGAGGACACATGGAAAAAGATCATCATTTCGCTGACTGAAAGGTCAAAGGAAGGAGGTGCTCTAACCCCTCGAACTTGCGATATGCGAAGTCACGAAATGACCTGCGCTGTAGGATCTAGAGGACACGTGGTGAAAGATCATCATTTCACTGACTGAAAGGTCAAAGGAAGGAGGTGCTCTAACCCCTAGAACTCGTGGAATGCAAAGCCGCCAAATGATCTGGACCGTCAGATCGCCAAAGTTCTAAACCGTTGATCTGATAAGCAAAGTGCTTGAAAGTTTGGCCCATGGTCGTAGCCAAGGTCACATTGTCAAAGGATGGAGGAAGGAACTAGTCCAACCAAGATCCATTTCAGAGATTGCAACATGGAGAGTCAAGACACCTCATCACAGGAGTTTCAAAGTCGTGAATTGCGAAGCGCTCGTTTGATTAGTGAGTGGTCATAGCTTGAGGTCACATCGTCGAGAGTTGGAGGAAGGAGCTAGTTCAGCTAAGCTCCATTTTGGAGATCATGACATGGAGAGTTGAGATGCCTCATCCCAAGAGTCCCGAAGTCGTGAATTGTGAAGCGCTTGTTTGATTAGTGAGTGGTCATATCTTGTGGTCACATCGTCTAGAGTTGGAGGAAGGAGCTAGTTCAGCTAAGCTCCATTTCGGAGATCGTGACATGGAGAGTTGAGACGCCTCATCACAATAGTCCCGAAGTTGTGAATCACAAAGCACTCATTTGATTAGCAAGTGGTCATAGCTTGTGGTCACATCGTCGAGAGTTGGAGGAAGGATCTAGTCTAGCTAAGCTCCATTTCAGAGATCACGATTTGGGAGAGTCAAGATGCCTCATCATAGGAGTCACAAAGTCGCGAGTTGCGAAATGCTTTATGAATAAGTGCTTGGTCACCACTGGTGGTCATGAGAAGGGAAGGAGCTAGTAGCTAAGATCCATTTCAGAGATCGCGACATGGAGAGTCAAGATGTCTCATGACAAGAATTCGGAAATGTGAAATTACAAAATCACTTTATGTTTAACCTGTGGTCACAACCAGTGGGAATATGGGATAAACACGAGTCCCTATGGATTTAATCCAATGGTGCTGGTAATTTGGGAATCTGATCGAAGGGCTATTGTTTCACCTCAGGATTAGTTGTTCATTTATGATTCAGTTGGCAGAATTGAATCATGGTTCTTAGACATTTGGCGATTCAGTTGTTGAGGCATTTTTCTTGGATATTCGAGGTGTAACTGAAACAGTGGGAGAGTATATTGGAGAGATGCAGTGATTGTGTGAGGTTGGCAATTCTCACTGAAAAATGAGGTAAACTGTGAGAAAGGAAAATTGCAGAATGCACAGTGTGAGATCAAACTCAAAAATGATAAACAGAAGATGAACATAGTAGAAGAATATTGAAGCAGAGAAGAATTGCAGAATAGAGATGAAGTGGTAATAATTGATATATCTGTACTGGTGGTTATTCAATCATTTATTTATAATCAGGGAGGTAGGGTGGTGCTAGGGAGGACTGTGGTCCTCTGATATTCAAGTTGGTGCTTGAATATTGAAAGTTGTATCTTCCATCTAGTTGTAGCTAGAAAAACAGGGTGGCAGGGTGGTGCTAGGGAAAACACAAAGTTTTTTGTATGCAATTTGGTGCCTGTATAAGTCCAGTTGGTGCTGGAACAATCAGGGAGTTGATGCTTCCTTCTAGTGGGTGCTAGAGAAGTAAGAGGGTTGGTTCTCTCAACAATTCGGAGCTTGCAAAACAGAGGTAGTAGCCTCACTTTGAGTTGGTGCTCAAAGATAAATGATGTACATAACTTAAAAGACTACCTATCATTCGAAGAAGAAGAGGTTTTCTCCCTTTATGGGTTTCCTCATGAAAATATGTCTCTGTGTATATCTTATGTGTGACTGATGTTCTTTATTTATGTTGTGCATATATTGTATAATATTGATGGTCACTTGGAAGAGATTAAAAATTATTTGAATAAGTCATATATCATTTAAGCTCAGTAACAACTGATTCAGCCCCCTTCAGTTGTCTTAGTAATTTCAACAATTGGTATCAGAGCGCGTTCCTTTTATTTAAAGGTAGATCTATAAGATTAAAAATAAAAAGTCATGAAGGGACTTCTGCCACCAAGCCTCCTCTATTTGATGGAACAAATTTTTCCTTCTGGAAGGTTAGAATGAGAACATATCTAATGGCCTCAGGTGTTGACATTTTGGATGTAGTAGAGATTGGATATACAAAGCCTGTTGTGCTAGCTTCCAAGCATGATAAGTTAGAGTTTAGATTTAATGCTAAGGGAATGAATGTTATCTTGAATGGACTTTCTGAAGCTTAGTTTGTAAAGGTGATGCATCTTGAAACTACCAAAGAAATATGGGATAAACTTATTGGCAGTTATGAAGGAAATGAGAAAGTAAAGGATGCCAAACTTCAAACATATAGATTGCAATTTGAACAACTAAAGATGAATGAAGATGAAACAGTTAGCAATCATTTTTTTAAGAGTTGAAGAGCTTGTGAATGCTATGAAGGGTCTTGGTGAGAAGATTGAAGAATCATTTTTAGTTCAGAAGATTTTAAGATCTCCGCTTGATAAATTTAATCCAAAAGTCTCTGCAATAGAAGAACTGAATGATCTTAAAACTCTGTCCATTGATCAACTCCTAGAAACTCTAACTACATATGAAATGAGAATTAGTAAAGATAAATCCATTACTAGAGAAACATCTTTTAAAGTAGACAAGAATGCTTATTCAAATATAGATGATATTGAGGCAAAATTTGTTAGAAGGTTAAAGAAATGATCAGGAAAATATCAAGGAAAACTCCCCTTCAAATGTTTTAACTGTTGTAAGATAGGTCATTTTTCATCTAAGTGTCCTCACCAAAAAAAGGACCATAACTTTGATGATGAAAAGATATACAAATTTAAGAAATATAGTAAAAAGAAAAGTTTATGTGCAAACAATGACAATTCCTCAGAAGACATAGATAGTGATTCATCATGTGAAGACAAAGTGAATGATTTTATGCTTATGGCTATGGGAGATCTTGATGATTAACACACAGGAGGTGAAATGGATATGGAAGGTGAATTAATCAGTGCTTTGGAAGAAATTGACAGACTGAGATTTAAGAAGAGAAAAAAACAACAATTGTTGATGCAGTTTAAAATGAATGGTAAAAAACCTGACGAAGACTTTGCTCTACTAAAAGTGGAGTTAGAAGAGGCAAAGAAAATAAAGGACATTTCGAAACAAAAGTTATCAGAGAAGAAAGAGAGGAGTGAAGCCTTAGAAGAAGAGATAGTAAAAACCATAAAAGAAATGGAGAAATTTAAGGCATTATATCACCAAAATATGTCAAGTATTAAAGCATTAGAAGGATTAACCTCCATTCTAAATTAGCAAAGGAATACAAAGTTGAAAGATGGCTTGGGCTATGAAGAAGGATCAAGTAGTGATCATCCAAGTAATAAAGAACCCATCAAGTTTGTCAAATCTACAATCATTGACAACAACCACTCTGCCGAAACAAAGAAAGAAAATCAGCCGCCAACAAGGAATGAAAGAGAAAGTACTAGAACTGTTCAGAGAAACTATCAGCATGTAAGAAATCGACCCGCTCAAAGAAGACAGTCTTTTTCCAAGTACAAAGGATTTTTCTGTGGATATTGTTTTTTCTATTCTAACTTTGGTCACAAAGCTATAACTTGTTCTTTAAGATCTAGATATGAGCAATCAAGTTATTCAAGGAATAATTATCTGCCAC
Source organism: Picea engelmannii (assembly GCA_009831015.1). Lineage (NCBI taxonomy): Eukaryota > Viridiplantae > Streptophyta > Pinopsida > Pinales > Pinaceae > Picea > Picea engelmannii. The sequence continues at coordinate 1,517,665 of ML777935.1, read as the reverse complement.
AACAAAGATTGAGACAACCAAGCAACAAACAACCATAGACTATAAATCATGTGATGGTTGGGAACGTCAACATAACAACAATTATGAGCATAACAATCATTATGATCTGTTATTCAGTGAACCAGAATGTTACATATGCCATAACTATGGACATAAAGCTGCAAATTGTCACTTAAGGAATTATAAGCCATATTTGAAACCCACTGCTAAAAATTTCAAGGTTTGGAAGAAGAAAGAAGATGACAAGTGTAGACTAGTGTTATCATCCCAAATACAAAATAATCCATGGTATATTGACAATGTATGTTCCAAACATATGACCGGAGACAAAAGTAAGTTTCTAACCCTAAGTGAAAGCAAATCGGGGAATGTAACTTTTGGAAATGATGCACCAGGAAAAATAAAAGGTAAAGGAATAGTAAGATTGAGTAATGTCAAAGGAAAAGCTCAAGATGTGTTGTTTATGGATGGTCTGAAACATAATCTACTAAGTGTCAGTAAATTTTGTGATAGAGGATGTGAAGTTGTTTTTACTTCTAAATATTGTAAAATAAAGTCCGTGAATTCAGGAAATTTGGTTGCAAAAGGGATAAGAACATAAAACAATGTCTATGTGTTAAAAGAAGAAAAAGAAGAATTCCACTTAAGCAAGTATGATGAAATTTGGCTATGGCATAGGAGACTTGGACACCTAAATTTTGATCATATAATCAAGCTTACAAACAATGGGGCACTAAAAGATCTTCCAAATATATCAAAGTCATATGACTCTGTTTGTAAACCTTGCCAGATAGGAAATCTTACTCGGACACAGTTCAAATCTAAAAACTTTTCTTCAACAGAAAAACCTCTCCAATTAGTACATATGGATTTATGTGGATCATCAAGAACAGAAGGTATACGGAAAAGAAAACTATTTTATGTTGATTATTGATGATTATTTTGGACTAACATTGGTTGCCTTTTTGAAAGAAAAATCTGAAGCATTTGAAAAATTCAAAGTGCTTAAAGCTCTAACTGAAAATCAAAAAGGAAAAAGATTGAAGGTAGTAAGGTATGATAGAGGAGGAGAGTGTAGTACATGGAATTTCAAAGATTTCTATGATAAACATGGAATCAAACGATAATACACAATTCCAAGGACTCCACATAAAAATGGAGTAGTTGAAAGGCATAATAGATTAGTTCAACGGATGGCAAGATCAATGATGAATGAAATGAATATTGCTCAGACATATTGGGTGGAAGAAATCCATACAATTGTTGATATCCTTAGCAAAGCTCATCTCAGGCCACACAGTGACAAGACTCCTTATGAACTGTGGTTTGGAAGACCTGCTTCAATCAAGCATTTTAAAGACTTTGGAAGTAAATGTTACATAAAAAATAATGATGAAAATATTGGCAAATATGATGACATGGCTGATGAAGGTATCTTCTTAGGTTATGCTACAAATATTAAAGGATACAAATGTTATAATAAGAGGCTACATAAATTGGTTGATTGTATTGACATAAAAGTTGATGAAGAAATCCCAGTACATAATGTAAGCAATGTTGAACCAAGCACAAAAAATATGGTTGACGTTGAAGATCAATAGGTCCAAGGATCATAAAGAGAAGAATATGAATCAGATGAAGACAAAAGTACTCATCCTGACACAGATCATCAGAAAGAAACAAAAACACCTCTCAGAATTGTTAGAAAGAATCATCTTGAAAACTAGATAATTGGACATATAAATAAAGGAGTTTAGACAAGAAGGAAATTGGTTAAAGACTCAAAACAATCTCAGGTTTCTTTTATATCTATGATTGAACCTAAAAAAATTTATGAAGCCAGCAAACATGATGATTGGATTAGAGCTATGAATGACGAGCTTGATCAGATTGAGAAGAACAATACTTGGGAGCTTGTTCCTAGACCTGGAGATAAGAATGTAATAGGTTCCAAATGGGTTTTCAAGAATAAAATGAATGAAAAAGGACAAGTTGTTAGAAATAAAGCCAGACTGGTCTGTAAAGGGTATGCACAAGTTGAAGGTCGGGATTTTGATGAAACTTTTGCACCAGTGGAAAGATTGGAAGCCATCAGAATGTTTCTCGCATATTCATGTCATAAGAACTTTAAAGTATATCAAATGGATGTTAAGTCAACATTTCTTAATGGAGATCTAGCGGAATAAGTATATATGGAGCAGCCTGAAGGATTCTCATTGAAAGATAATATTGACTATGTTTGCAAGCTGAAGAAGGCTCTATATGGACTGAAACAAGCACCATGAGCTTGGTATTATAGACTGGACAAATTTTTACAAGACAAAGGGTTCAAGAAAGGTATTGTTGACACATTCTCTACATTAAGTCTGAAGCTCATCATTTACTAGTTGTTTTGGTTTATGCAGATGACATTATTTTTGGATGTACTAATGATTCTTCTGTCCAGTGGTTTTCTAAATCTATGCAAATAGATTTTGAGATGTCCATGATAGGAGAATTGTCATATTTTCTTGGCTTACAAGTAAATCAGAGTTATGCAGGAATATTTTTCTCTCAAGAAAAATATTTGAAAAAGATGTTGAAGAAATTTCAGATGGAAGATTCTTCTCCTGTTAGTACACCTATGGTGGTTGGTTGCAACATCCGTAAAGATGATATTTCAGCTGATGTTGATCAAAGGACATATTAATCAATGATAGGTAGTCTTTTGTACATCAAAACATCCTGTCCTGATATAATGCAAGCTGTTGAAATGGTAGGTCATTATCAGTCTGCTCCTAAACAAATTCATTTAGTAGATGTAACAAGGATATTCAAATACTTGAAGGGAACAATGACGTATGGTCTGTGGTATCCTAGAAATCATAATTTTCAGTTAACTTCTTATTCAGATGTCGATTGGGCAAATTGTGAGCATGAGAAAAAGAGCACCAGTGGAGGTTCATTCTTCCTGGGTGACTCATTAGTAGCAAGGCTTAGTAAGAAGCATGGATCTATTTCCTTATCAACTATAGAGGTAGAGTTTATTATTGTTGCTACTTGCTACACACAAATTTTATGGATGATACAAACTCTTGCAGATTTGGAAGTAACTTATACTGATCCCATTCCACTTCACTGTGATAACACTAGTGCCATAAGTCTCTCCAAGAATCCTGTACTCCATTCAAATTCTAAGCATATACCAATAAAATATCATTTTCTCAGGGAACAGGTTACAAACAGAATTGTTCAGGTGAATTATATTCCTTCCACATAACAGATAGATGATATCTTTACTAAATCATTAGCAGCGACACATTTTGGATATTTTTGTAAGAAGTTGGAGGTTATATCTTCTTTTTTCTAATCTATTCACCTTGTCAGGGGGAGTATGTTCTTGTCACATACCTGATACCTTCAATATGTACATCAACATCTTAGGGGGAGTGTGTTTCTTCTTTTACATTGATGTCAGAGGGGGAGAAAGTGTGTTAATGGTAAGGATGCTATAGTGGTATGGTTGGATGTCCAGGCAGAGTAGTGCAGTCCAGGAAGAGTAGTGCACAATCCAGGTAGAGAGTGCAGAGTGCAGCTCTTCAGGTTCTTCAAGGGGTTGACATCAATGCCAAAGGGGGATATTGTTGGTATATTTACAGACAAAAGGAAGAGTATGCTTGTTTTTAATTAATGGAAAGATCGACACGACGAGAGTATACTTGTTTTCCAATGATAGCAAGATCAACAACACAACGATAATAGCATGGAAAGAACATAAGTGTAAGCTCAGGAGGAGAAGCAACAATGATCGTTGGATCACCCATCCCGAATTCCTGATGGTCGTGAGATCTTAATTCAGACAGGAGGCAAACACAGAAGAGGAGAACAAATCACAGACGTTGGATCTGAGCATTGAGAACCAAAAACCCTCAGATCCATTATAACTATGAAGAGGATAAGGTCAAGAGCCATCCTCCAACTCCGTGAAATGTGAAATCGTGATGATATCTAAATCATAGGATCCAGAGGACACATGGTGAAAGATTATCATTTCATTGACTGAAAGGTCAAAGGAAGGAGGTGCTCTAACCCCTCGAACTTGTGATATGCAAAGTCATGAAATGACCTGAGCCGTAGGATACAGAGGACACGTGGCGAAAGATCTGCATTTCGCTGACTGAAAGGTCAAAGGAAGGAGGTTCTCTAAGCCCTTGAAATCGTGATATGTGAAGTCACGAAATGATCTGGACCGCCGGATCACCAAAGTTCTGGACCATTGATCTGAAAAGAAAAGCGCTTGAAATTTTGGCCCATGGTCGTAGCCAAGGTCACATTGTCAAAGGATGGAGGAATGAGCTAGTCCAGCTAAGATCCATTTCGAATATTGTGACATGGAGAGTCAAGACGCCTCATCACAGGAGTTCTGAAGTTGTGAATCGTGAAGAGATCATTTGATTAGCGAGTGGTCATAGCTTGTGGTCACATCATCGATATTTGGAGGAAGGATCTAGTGCAACTAAGCTCCATTTCAGAGATCGTGACATGGAGAGTCGAGACACCTTATCACAGGAGTCCCAAAGACGTGAATCGTGAAGTGCTCGTTTGATTAGCGAGTGGTCATAGCTTGTGGTCACATCGTCGAGAGTTGGAGGAAGGAGCTAGTCCAACTAAGCTCCATTTCATAGATCACGACTTGGGAGAGTCGAGATGCCTCATCAAAGGAGTCTTGAAGTCACGAGTTGCGAAACGATTTATGGATAAGCGCTTGGTCACCATCGGTGGTCACAAGAAGGGAAGGAGCTAGTATCTAAGCTCCATTTCATATATCGCAACATGGAGAGTTGAGATGTCTCATCATAAGAATTCTGAAATGCGAAATTGTGAAATCACTTTCTGTTTAGCCCGTGGTCAGAACCAATGGGCATATGGGATAAACACGAGTCCCTGCAGATTTAATCCAACGGTGTTGGTAATTTGGGAATCTGATCGAAGGGATACTGTTTCACCTCGTGGTTAGTTGTTCAGTTACGATTCAGTTGGCATAATTGAATCATGGTTCTTAGACATTTGGCAATTCAATTACTGAGGCGTTTTTCTTGGATATTCGAGGTGTAACTGAAACGGTGGGAGAGTATATTGGAGAGATGCAGTGACTGTGTGAGGTTGGAAATTCTCATTGAAAAATGAGGTAAACTGTAAGAAAGGAAAATCACAGAATGCACAATGTGATATCAAACTCAAAAATGATAAACATAAGATGAACAGAGCAAAAGAATATTGAAGTAGAGAAGAATTGCATAACAGAGATGAAGTGGTAAGAATTGATATATCTGTACTGGTGGTTATTCAATCATTTATTTATAATCAGAGAAGTAGGGTGGTGTTAGGGAGGACTGTGGTCCTCTGACATTCAAGTTGGTTCTTGAATATTGGAAGTTGTATCTTCCATCTAGTTGTAGCTAGAAAAACAGGGTGGCAGGGAGGTGCTAGGGAAAACATAGAGTTTTCTATATGCAAGTTGGTGCTTGTATAAGTCCAGTTGGTGCTGGAACAATCAAGGAGTGGATGCTTCCTTCTAGTGGGTGATAGAGAAGTAAGAGGGTTGGTTCTCTTAGCAAGTCGGAGCTTGCAAAACAAAGGTAGTAGCCTCACTTTGAGTTGGTGCTAAAAGATATATGATGTACAAAACTTTAAAAAATGCCCATGATTCGAAGAAGAAGAGGTTTTATCCCTTTATGGGTTTCCTCATGAAAATCAGTCTCTGTGTATATCTTATGTCTGACTGATGTTCTTTATTTATGTTGTTCATATCTTGTATAATATTGATGGTCACTTGGAAGAGATTAAAAATTATTTGAATAAGTCATATATCATTTAAGCTCAATAATAACTGATTCACCCCCCCCTCTCTCAGTTGTCTTAGTAATTTCAACATGACAGACTGACCACCAAAAGATCAATTGGTACCATACTAGTTGGTATATGGAGCTAAGGCATTTTTTCCTACTTCTTTGGGAGTCCTTGTTATGAAATTGTTGCAAGAAGTACAGGCGGAGCCCAATGATATCCAAAGGAGAATAAATCAGATGATCCAATTACAACAGTCCAGAGAAGAAGAGTATAACAATACCCAGGTTATTCAGGAAAGCATCAAACATATTTATGATAGGAGAACCAAAGAGGATGATTTTGAGTTGGGTGATTTGGTACTGAAATGGGATTCCAGAAATGAGGATAAGCGTAAAAATGGAAAATTCGATAGTTTGTGGAAAGGCCCTTACATCATTTAGGCATATAGAGGAAATAATGCATTTTTTCTCAAGGATAGTGATGGAGCAGGCCTTCCAGGAGGACTTGTAAATGGCAGGATGCTCAAGCATTATTTACCACCCTAATGAATATCTTAGTCATTAAATTTGATTGTACAAACCGTTTCTTTTACTTTTAGGTTACGTGTGGGTGTTGTTGATCATATGGTTGAAGCCCAAAGAGAAGGCCCTAAGCTATTGACTAGTGCCACCAGATTTTCAAAATAAAACAAATCAAGTTGTAGAAGAAATACTGGAAAATATTTTTCAAGACATCAGGTTATAACCCTATGCTTCATAGGATCAACTGGTGACTATAAATTTTCCCTCTAGTTTTATTTTTAATGTAAATAATATTTCATTCTGAAATGATTTACACAAAAGAAGAGAATAAAAGAAAAGAAAAGAAAAGAAAAAGAATAAAAGAAAAAGAAAAGAAAGAAAAGAAAGAAAAGAATAAAGAAAAAAGAAAAAGAAAAAAAGAGGGTATGAAAAGAAAAATGATAAAACCCCATGCAATAAGAATGGCTTGATTCATACAGTCTAACCATGGTCAAGTCCTTTGAATTTATGCTGATAGGTTAGGGAATAAAACTTGTATAAATAGTCTAATCTTAGCCAAGGTAGATAGGTTAGTGAATAAATTTGATCAAACAATTTAAACTTGATCAAATAGTCCGAGGCTAGAGTAATTCTTTAACCCAACAATCTAATCTAGGTTAAATTTTCTAGGTGAACAGATTAGGACATAGGTTAGGTTGCCTTCCTTTCAATAAAATAGACATGAATTTGGTTAAATTATTTGATTTGAGTTAGAAATGTTTTATTCTAACCCCTTGGTGACAAAAATGAAAAGGGGAGCAGTGCAAAAAACCCATAAAAGGGAGTTATCCTAAGTTTTTTATGATATAAAGTGATCGGATCTCTATGTTAAAATGTGTACTTAGATCAACAACAGAGAAAAAGGCACTCATATCTATGACTGACAGATGATATCAAACCCCCCCGACCATTCTACCTTTAACGATTAGGGGGGGGGGGGTCCGAGTTGGTGGTATTCCCCAGTGGGCACCATCATAACATGGCGTGTTTGTTTTAACTCAGACCCCCTAGCTCTAAATCATTTATCGCCTACCCCCCCTCCGAGTAAACTTCCAAACCATTATTTCATACCACCTCTCTTCTCTGACGTCACAATCCACTATCTCCGCCTACACATCATTTTCCATTACTCCGTCGACATACCATACCCCACTCACCTGTCGCCCATCACATCCCATCAAATTTTCATCCACTTATTGCCCTCCACATCATCTTCATACACCTGTTACGCATTTATTACTCTCCACCTCATCCCTAAGATACCTGTTGGTCAATCAATGCGGGTGACCATGACCGTTAGCCTATTGAATCATCATCTAACTTCCCAACGGACATCTATTCATCCTCATAATCCCATTTTTCACCTTTACTGCACTGTTCACGATCCATACGTGACCATAACACACCATTCTCCATTCTGCTAAATTGACATCCGCCATTAATGCCTAGTAAATGTAGCTAACAATATTTTGTTGCAGGTATTAGTCGGTTCAGTGGCGCCTAAATCCAAATCCTCAGAGATCAAAGAAAATCCATTCCTCCCACCTCCCATCAACCTAGATCAAATAGCTCTGGTTGAAAACTATTACTTTATTGCAGAGCCGAAGTGTGAATTCGACATCTTCAAATTTCACTTCTGGCTCAGAGATACCTTCTTGGAATAGAGCGATGAGATTGGACTCTGGGAGTCCAATCTCCCACTGTATCTTTTCCCTCAAATATGTCATTTCCCCGATTTCTCCCTCAAGTTCCAGGCACACTATCTTCCAAATTAGAGAGCCATCGTTTCTTCATCTGGAGAGACCCTTTTCACCATTACACACGAAACCATAGACCAGATGATGCAGGTACCCAGAGCCGAGTTCCTTTCCCCTTTTACCATTGAAGTTCTAACCAAAATGTACCAGAAGTTTTATTTTCCCTAGAGAGCGCAAATCTTTGAGCTTTTCCTCCCTGAGAGTGCCCAATTACCCAAGAAAACCCCCCTACCATTCCTCCATTTTCTCAGTAAAAGGTAACCAAGTCATTTCCTCCCTGTGTTGTCTTCTCGGATATTATTTAGATGAGTGGGTGGATGAACCCATCTTAGGTTTCTTGTCCATTTTCTCCAACGAAGAGAAGGCCACCACCCAATTCAATTTCATTCAATTTCTGGTTGATAACATTCATGACCAAATATTCAGTTTTCCTACAGAAGACATGTTCAGGTGTTCATCAATACTAGCATACATGCTCATATTTTTCCAATCAGACAAGTTTCCTTTCTTCCCCCAGAAGCTCGACCAAGATGGTAATCCACAACCGGTCACATCCTGGATGTCATTAGTGAGAAAGAACTCATCTGAGTTCAGTTTTAAGAATTTCATTGACCAGTTATACAACCCAGTGGTAAGCATGCTAAGTGGAGAGAAAGAACCCATGATAAATGAAGAGATTCAAAGGATCCTGCACCTGTCATACCTTACTAAAACATGTGATTGGTACCTTTACCAGGATCACACAGAGATCAGAGTTTATGGATGTGAGTTTCCCCCCTACAAGCTGCCCAAATATGTTCCTATCAGGATATTCACTCTAGAATATATCAGGCAGATGATTAATTCATACGACATCCATTGTGTGTCTTTTAAGAAAAAACAAAAACTCAGGATCAGAGGTCAAATTGGATCTTTCATTTGCAACAGCAAAGCTAGAGGGGAAGAAGCCAACAAGTTATTAAAAGAAATGAAGTTTAGTCTCATTTTCTCTTGGCACTATGATCCATGTGGGATTATTGCAGAAACCGGGTTAAGGAATAAAATTTCCCCATATGCTCATGTGCCAAAACCAAAAGTTGAGAATTTCATGAACCAGACAGAGTGGTGGGAAAACACTCTGCTAGACATAGAACAACAGCCTCCTCCTGCTAGTATTTCAAATACCACTACTCCTCAGGTACCGGTAGAGAAGAGGCCCGGAAAATAGGTATCTCCCTCAATCACTGAAGTCTTGGCAGAGGATTTCCAGGTTTACCGAAAGAGGCCCAAGACCAGTCATACACTTGACATGTCTGGAGGAGAAGAGACTCAGTCTACTATAGTAATGGAGGGAGAACATTCACTATTTTTTTCAAGAAGCCAACAAATGATGTCTACCTCCTCATTGAAGAAGCATATTGATACAACATTGACAACCAAATCTTCACCGGAGCCTGCAGGACTCAACATTTTTGAGAAGTATAACTTAATCAAGAAGAAAAATGAGATGTTGAAAAATAGTACCTATGCTCAATTATGGAAACAAATATCTACATCCCATCATAGGTTTCTCTCTTCTTTTGATATAGAGAAGGGGAGAATGCACATGGCATACTTGCAGGCACATGTGCCTCAACCCAAAACAATTTCTAATTATAAAAGGTCAACATTTGAGTTTGATGCTGTAGAAGTGCATTCGACTGATCAGATGGATATGCACAGATAGACTGGAGAAATGATTTTCTCCACCATAGCCAACACCTCCATGACTGTTGCAAAGTTGCAGTTTTCCTTGAACAATGTCCAGACTCAGCTAAAACTGGAGAAGGTGTCTTCTTTGGAAAAGGATAACAAGATAGAATCTTTGGAGGAACTAGTATTCAAAATTGGATATGATCCGTCCAATGTCAAAGCAGCAAAAGAGATCATCAAGAAGAATAATGCTGACATAGCCTCCCTGAGGAAAAAATTGAAAATTTATGCTACAGAAGACCCACAGGCTAAGGAAATGGCTGAGACTGAAGGCCATAAAGAGGAAATGTTGAAGTTAATCATGGAGCAGAATGCGTAGATTAAAGAAATAGAATTCGAGCTATAAAAGTTAGTTAAAGAAAAGGAGCATAATGTGCCAATGGAATTCATACCATTGAATGCAGTTCCCATCACAATTATCAACACAACAACAACAACCACCACAACAGATATTCCAGCAACAACCTCAGTAAAAAACATAGATGCCTCAAAAAAATTAGCAAAGTCCATGCAAGGCATGTCTCTGCAGGAATAGGAAATCAAAAGATTGCAAGATGAGATCAATAACCTCCAGCACTTGAAGTCCACTTTTCAGTCAAGATACAACACTAAAATGCATAAGTCTCATAGGGTTAAGCAAGAACTTCAGAAGCCACAGAAAGAAACTATCACAGCCAAAACACTTCAGAGGCCGAGGAAAATATTTGGATAGACATTTGCAAATACATGAAAAAAATTTGGCCACTTATACAGATTATGTTTGAGCAACAAGAACTAATACAGAGAAGCAAACCGTCCATTGATAAGATCAGAGGAGAACTAGGAGAAAGGCCTACTGAGGAAAACATAATCATCAAATTCTTGAATTCCAAAACAAAAGAGGAGCTAGAGGCCTTGGAGATTGAGGATAGAACAGAAACTAGCCTTGAGGTCAAGAAATTGTTGACCAAGAGAGGATTAATGTTGCAACTTGAGGAAAGGGCCCAAGCAATGGATATTGGATTTCAAAGGTTTTTCAACAAAATGGATTTACTACATAAGAAGGGGCTACCAGGGTTACTTGTGATAAATGACAAGTTGATTACCCTCTCAGACTACAAATAGAAGATCATCATAATGGAAAAGGATGGTTCTAAGTTTGTAGGGATACGTGGCAACATCAGTGGTAAAGAATTTTTGGAGACTCTGCAATTGGACCTCAACATCCAAAATGAGATCAAGTACATCTTCATCACCAATCCCACCTTCACCAAATACACATATATGGATGAAGTTTACCGAAGGTTACTCAAAATAACCATCCCTAGTCAAAAGAGATGGGATGACCTTTGTACTTTGATTGAGTAATGATGAGGTGTACGTTCGAGTCAGAACATGTTACAGTCATAGTCAAGTCAAAGATGAATCACCAACCACTTCCTCAAAATCAACATCAAGGATTCGAGGATCATTTAGAATTCCTACCTTTTTGTAAAATGTAATCTAGTTAGTTATATTTTATCTCCACCATATCCTGATCACTAATGATAGGATCAATTGTAATTTTTCTATAAATACTTCAGACTTCTAAGTATTGAGGGTTTATCTTTACGCTCAAGCAAGTTGTAATCTGTAATCTTTTTGAAGAGATCTACTAGTAATAAAAAGGACAATTCACAGGATTCCTGCGTGTTGATGTTGGTGATGTTTACTTCTCATTGTTAAACATTTATCTTACTTCGTTATCATTCTTTTTTCTATCTCTGATCATTTAAAAGAAGTTTAAGTGAAGAATTTATCTCGAATACTTTGTTTCTGGCTTTTAAAGATCTGAATGTTTTTCTTCTGATATTGTGATAAAGAAATTCATAAATGTTTCTTTATTGTGATTGATTATCTCACCTGTTTATGCCTTTCATCGTTTTAATTTTAAAGGATCCAACATTTGCATTATCCTGCCCTATGGAGAAACCTAATAAAATATGTTTATGATCTCAATCCTTGAATGCAGACCCCATAGCCCAATTGAAGTGTAAGAAATATTTCAGCCATCCTTATAAAACAAAAAAACATACTCCAATTAATTTAACTAGCCTAATATCTTAAAATCAAACATATCTAAATCTTACAGAGAGATCACTCTCTAAAACTGGTAGGGCTAGATCCCAGTTTTGAAGTGGTTGGGTAAGTTACCTCTGCTAAATTTCTTCTACCTCCTCACAACCTCTGGAAATTTATAGAGTGTTAACAACTTGCATAGTTGAAATATATTGTACATCAGTAAGAGTTTTCTATCGTTGAATGATTCTAGCAATACCTTCATCATATAAATAGTCTAATCTCTTCTCAAAATAATCCTCTTTAGCTCTATGGAGTTCTAAACAAATCCTTACCAATAATACCATCATCAAAAAATTGTAAAAAAACAATTAATTAAAATATTTACATATCAATGCATTGTATTCTTTTGAACTCACTAAATGATGTGTGCCATAAAATAGATGATGACACATTTTTATCAATATACATCAGTGCCCATTAATTAAATAGATGCATTGATGCTAACAATTGTGAAAAAACATCATTAGTTTAAGTGACAAAATGTATGATTGATTATATTTATTATTTTAAGCGACATAACATACGACTAATCTCACTGGTGCTTGATATATAATATAGACATCATTTATTTATAGATAATACATGCACCAATTCTTTATATATAACATACACACCGGTTCGTTATATAACATATACACACTGATGATTTTGTGTATGATATGCGCACCTATGCTTTTGTATATGATATATGCATTGATGCTTTAATTATCATATACACATCTATGCTTAGTAACAAAAGAATGGTTCTGACGTCTCACCTCAATTTATGGAAATTTCACTATCCTTCCTTGCATGTTGTAATACAAGCACAAGTGAGACCATAAGATCACCAAAGCATAATATTTATATGAGCACCGTTGCTGCATAAAAAAAAAACATGCACTAGGGCGTACAATAAGTACAGTAAAGCATTGATGTTTCATATAACATAAATATGGTATTAATGCATAGTATTTTTAAGAACACCGATGCTTTGTGATTGTGTGTGTGCATTGGTGCATGTTACTTAAAAACACACCAATGTGTGTTTCGTTAGAACACACCGGTGCATGTTAATTAAAACACATTGGTGCATTTGTTACCAATAAAAGCATCGAAAAAAATACCTCCACCACAACCTCCACCTGCCCAATTTTTTTTAGTTATATGGAAACTCATAATTGGATTATGAGGCTTATAGGTATGGAAACTCATGTTTATGGTCTCATGTCAACATGATGGTTTGAAATTCATGGGTTATTAAAACCTTGCACTTGATGTTGAAATGGGTTATACAACCATTCATTTGAAATCCCTATCTATCCTCTTTTTTTTTCTTTTTTCTTTTTTAACGAAAACGGTTATAGTTTTTATTAGAGGGATGGCAAAGCCACAAATTCAGTTACAAATTGTGATGCATCACTGTTTCAGCATAATATCCATCGCTGTTTCAGCATAATTTCCAACACTGTGTTTCAGCATCTGTTCCAGCGCTGTGTTTCAACATATGTAACAAATCTGTGTTTCAGCATATATAACAAAACTGTGTTTCAGCATATGTAACAAACTGTGTTTCAACAACTGTTCCAGCACTGTGTTTCAGCATATGTAACAACACTTTATTTCAGTTGCTGCAACACCGAGTTTCAACATAAGATCCAGCACTGTTTCAGCACTGTGTTTCAGCTTCGGTGTCCCAGCATCTGTGTTCCAGCATCTGTGTTCCAGCAACTGTGTTCCAACTCTATTTCAGCACTGTGTTTCAGCTTCTGTTCCAGCTGTCTTTCTCAAGCATTTGCTGCCTTCTACTTTCTTTTGCAAGCTGCTGTCCTTTTCAAGGAATACATTTATTAACTGGGTCCCTGCCGTTTACGCTGAGTTCTCCTTGGGGCAAAAGGCAGCCTTCGTTGGCTAGTTTGTCTGCTTCTTTATTTGAATCTCTGAGAATATGGTAGCACTTGAAGGAGGTGAAATCTTTTAGAATGTTTCTTAACCTTTGTAGATTCTTATTTAGCCCAGCATATTTAAACTGTCCTCTTGAGTGTATTATTTTGATCAAGAACTCAGAGTCTCCAAATGCTTGTAGCTCCCGGTGTCCTCTTTCCCTTGCTATCTGACAAACTTTGATCAAACTTAGAATTTCTGCTTGATTATTGGTTCACTGTCCAAGGCCCCAACAAAAGGTTGCTAATTCCTCCCCTTTGTTGGAATAAATGATTCCTCTTGCTCCCGCTGTCCCGGGGTTTCCTTTGGAGGCACCGTCAAAAAAGGCTGAAGTTTTGCCTTGATTTTGCCACCAACTCTGAAATATGTCATGGCTGTCCCTTAGCCTCCATTCTGTTTCAAGTTGGGGTTTTTCCGTGCTGTGGGTTCGGAGGTTCAGCACGGAGGAGCCAAGCCACTCCTTTTCTTCCTGCAGAATCGAGGTATTGGTTTTGTGATTTTGGGAGCTCAGGGATTCTAGCAGGAGGCCTTTTGCTTTCGCTGCTACCATTTGGGGGGTCCATTCAGGATAGCTCCTTTCTTGACTTCGAGCTTCGACTAGTTCTCGTATCCTCACACTCCAATTCTTCTAAAGTGACTTTTCCCCGTAGCAAATATCCACTCTCCATGTGTCCATCCATTCACCAACGACTCCTATTGACTCCAAACTTCAGGAATTTCCACTTCACTACTCTTGCTTTCCTCCGGAGTACTTTTCTCCCAGAACACACGGATCTCCATCGCGTGTCCTTCCTGGATCCAATGGTCCAGATCTCTTCAGCCTTCGCAACTTGGAAAAAATCACTTATGTTCCACGCAATTATTCTAGAGATTTCTGATCTGCTACCACAGATCCTCCTCGATACCGATGGCTTAGATTCACTTCGTGGATTCAATACTTCAACGATCCCACTCCTTGAATGATTCAAACCTCTGAACACACGAAGAGTTGAAGGATTCAAAGACTATCCTCTACGAAAATTCCCCAGATCCATGGTCTGGAAAGATCCCAATTCCTCGAAATGGGTCTTGCTCGTTGATTAGGAAATTTTCAGTGGGCTCCCCCCCTACTAAAGAATTTCCACCCACTCTCTCTTCTGAGTTTGTTCCTTCTCAGAACATTGATCTCCTCAAAATACTTCTTTGAAACTTAACTGAATGTCGACTGTTGGCCCTTGGTTATGGAAGGAAGTGGAGAACAAGGAAGAAAAGGTAAAAAGTGAACTTCACGGGAGACACAGTGATTGTCACTGGGTTGAAGTGAGAAAAAGAGCAAAGAAGACGGAGCAAAGTATGGGAAAAACAAACTGTTGGAAGCGGAGATCGAGGATGAAAGATCAACAAGGAAGAGGGATTGAGGACAACTCAATAAATGGAAAAAACCACCATTGGATGCTTTGGAGCACCGTGCGAGAAGGAAGGAAAGACAGGCTGGCGAAGCCCGAAAAAGTGGATCAAGTTGACCTAGGGTTTTGGTAGTTAGGGTTTTGACACCTAGGTTTCAGCCTAAGGCTGTCGATGAGGTATTGTAATGTATAAATAAAGGTCAAGAGGACATGGGTCGGGTCGGTATGATATTGTTATTGATTTAGCTCTATTGTTGTGGTGAGAGGTCATTGTATTGTGAGAGAGAAGTGTCGAGGGTGAGATCCTTCTAGTATTATAAGATCTTCAACTGGGTGCGAAGATCAGATCTTGCAACTAGGTGCACAGGAAGGGGGAGAGAAAGAGAGAAGAAGAGAGAGGATCTACTGGCCAAGAGCCGAGATCAGAACTGTAAGCTTTGTCTTAATATATCATAAGCACATTTCTGTGGACATATCCCTAGAGAGAGGGTGAACCATGTATATTTTGTGTTGTGTGAGTGATTGATGCTTTGATATCTGTCATTATTATACTATTATTTTCATTACTGTATTAGATCAAGATCAATAGCTGCGCAGAGTAGATCTCACTGATAAGTGATATATGAATGTTGTGATTGTTGTTATACAAGATCCACCTAATATTCCCCTGATTGTAGACATCTCTATCCTACAACCCCCTCATCGCTACTTCGGGTGAGACTGCATCTGCTTCACAGGTGTTTCCAAAAGGGCTAGTAGCTAGGGCTTGTTGGTGCGATCTTGGAGTGAACCTTGGGTCTGCCCCTGTGCCAACAAATGGTTCCGTTGTTGAGACATGAATCTGTGTAAGCGAATGTCAAGGTGGTTTCCATCGAAGACAGAGATTCAAAAGTGGATAAAGGATCAAGAGAAGGACTTTGTTGAAGCCCAAAACAAGAACCCTAAACTAAGTATTGAAGATTGGCTACAAAGATACATCTTCACCGACATTCATGAGATCTTCTTTGGAGGAATCGACTAGAATTTGTTTGAGTGGTTGGCTAGGTTAGTTGATACCCAGTTCGAGATGAGATCTAGAACTCCTGTGGGTTGGAAACCAGTGTTGATCCAGAAAATCAAGAGAGTTGACAACATTGTATCCAGATCTATAGATCACTGGTTTGATAGTACCATCCGAGGGTATATCACTGAATTTTTTGTTGACATAAGAGAATCATATAGTCAAGATGAGAGATACTTCTTCAAGGGACCTAGAGGAAATTTTTTGCAATTTCTGAAGCTGAGAATCAAGATGCTCTTGCATGAAAACCACATCCTGAAGATACAATAGATCGACCAGATCTGAGAAGGCTAATGTTCAGAAATTCAGACAGCGACATCGACATAGAAGCAGTACATACACATAGTGGGAAAGTATTCTGAGGGGCTCACCTTGAGAACTTGTTTAAGAAAAACTACAAATAAGAGGGTTTCTATAGTAGAGAAGAGGTAGATCTAACCGACGAAGAGCATCCATAGCCCACCAGAACAGAAGAAGGGGAAGCTGAAGAACTGTGCCAAAGCAAGCCAGAAACCTCAAGAACTACGCAGACTACTGAAGTAAGTAACATTAATCCTCATGTTGTCCCAATAATACCTAGTAGTCAGAATAGTTAGAACCACCAGAGTCATCAGAGCACTGTTACTGGTAGCTCAACATCTATTCAGACAAGAAACCTAGTCAGTTCTATGGCAGATGAAATGAGACTCCCTATCTTTGGAAGAGATGGATCTTAATATTCATATCAACATTGGTTTCTGTGTGAATCCATATGGAATATTAAGAGTATCACCAATGAATCCATCAAGAGGACCCAATTCAGCACTACGCTAAAGGACCGTGCGTTGAGATGGTACATGAAACTTGTCCAAGGACTGACACAGCCTAAGCCCTTGAATGAGATCAAGAATGTGTTGATTACAGAGTTTAAGAAACCTAAGTCAGAGTCACAATGTATTACATAACTAAAATAAATTAAACAAAGGGTAGCATAACCTATTTGGGAGTTCGATCAGAGATTCAAGACCTTAACAGGCCGATTAAATTTTCAGATCCCCGATGAACAGAACAAAGAATGGTTCATCACGATGTTGTTACCACACATTAGAGTCCCTATGATGAAACATAAGATTGAATCACAGGCATAAGATTTGGAGATCACCATGAATCTTGAATCAACACCGATGGGAGAATCTAGCTCAGGCATTAGCCAGATCATGAGCCAACTGACTAGTTTGTCTTTACAGGTTGAGGATATGAAGAAATATAAGGGAAAAGATAAAAGGGAAGATATCTTGTGTGTAAGATGCAGATCTGAAGGCCATGATAAGGAACATTGTCCCTTATTTCATGAGTACTTGGCCTTAGGGGCATCGAGCCCCTTGAAGAAAGTTAACCTACCTTGGTGCGATGTATGCAGAAATAGGCATCACCCATGTGAGTGCTATTACATGCAGAAGTATGTTCAGACACCCACAAACTTGTATTGTACATTCTATAAATCAGTGGGGCACAATGATCAATATTGTAGATCTTATGATCTCATGCATGAAAGGTCGAGGGACATATACAAGATTCAAGGTGAAGTACATCAAGAAGGAAACACTCTGTAGTACAACTCTCCAGGGAGAGTAAACTTCAATCCTCATGGTGGATACAGAGGGCGAGGACGAGGAGGAGGTATGGGCCGAGGCCGAGGACAAATAATCTATTACAATTGCGCGCAGCCAGGACATTTAGCAAGGGATTGTTAGAATCCTTGCACAACATGT
Organism: Picea engelmannii; assembly: GCA_009831015.1. Classification (NCBI taxonomy): domain Eukaryota; kingdom Viridiplantae; phylum Streptophyta; class Pinopsida; order Pinales; family Pinaceae; genus Picea; species Picea engelmannii. Next base: position 1,499,569 of record ML777935.1, on the reverse strand, counting down.
AGTTATTGTAACTCCTTTGAGCATGTCATAGAGGAATGCCCTATGCTGCTGGCTAAACTTCAAGAAAGACGAGGATCTCAGCAGAACCCACAAATCCAATTAATCAAAGCAGAACCTCGCAAAGATGATCCTAGAGTTGTTGTTATTACAAGAGGAGGCATTGCTATGAGACAGGATAGAGCGACCAAAGAGAAGATTGAAAAAGACTCATGAGTCAGAAAAGATGCAAAAAAGACCCAGATTTTCAATGCAAAGAAAGAAAGGAAAATCTTTGAGGAGGCAAGGCAAGAGTTCAAAGAAAATCAAGGGTATTATTCAAAAACACAACTAGAAATAAGAGAATATGAAATGCCTCATACATTCGATCAGTCTTCTTCACACAGGGGGGGGAAAGAGGTAAGTAAACTTGTTAGTTTCCTATATATGTTTATAGACCTGCTTAAATATGGGAAAGCTATACATGAACTACAAAATCTAGTTAAACAATATGAGCTAGGAAAGATAGACCCCCTACTGAATAGGGCAGTACACCAAATTGGTAAGACGAGAAGGACAAATAAGGAATTACACTTGAATGCTCAGATAGGAGAGTATGAGATAGACTATGTGGTCCTCAACTTAGGGTCGGAGGTCAATGTCATGACGAAGCAAACTTGGGCACTGATGGGAAAACCCAAGCTGATATATTCCCCTATCAGGCTTCACATGGCTAATCAACAAGCTGTCATACCATTTGGACGATTCGAGCATGTCCTAGTGGACATCAACAGAGTAAGAACCCTTGCAAATTTTGAGGTAATTAAAATTGTTGATGATAGCTTCCCTTACCCTGCATTACTAGGAATTGATTGGGCCTCTGACAATTCCACTGTTGTTGATCTAAATAAAATATGTATGACATTTGAGAGAGTTGGCCTTAGGGTCATTGCACCTTTAGATCTAGATGAGGGCCCACGATATACATAACCTATCATAGAATAAGACCACACATTTGAACTGGAAAACATCTACAAATTAATAGCCAGACAACAGGATTATATCAACCCTACTGTCGATGGAAACCTGAGCTAGTGAAGTGACAACACATGTTCATCAGAGTCAGAAGAAGCATTGGAGAACTAGCAGAACCAGATGTATGAAGTATCCACAAGAATATGTGCTCGACTGACCAGAGAAGTTCGTTGGATTGGTACAACCATAAGTAACTTACCTACCTTTGATGGTCTGAATCCCCTAGAATCCTTCTTGATGGACTTCAAATCAATTGTACCAACAAAACAAAGGCTATTGGCTATGGATGAGGCCCTGAAAGCCACACCAGCAAGATTGTGGGGGACACATAAAAGAAATATTACATACTGGACACAATGCCGAACCTTGATGACAATGCGGTTTTCATCACAAGTAGGAAGTTGTGAAGTAAGGTACACATGTCGAAGCTGCCCAAAGGACCATATATGGAGCTGTGAAGAGGCCTGGAGTGACATTCCTAGAGAACAATGGGTACACAAATTCATCAATACACTGGATACCACCCCGATTAACTGGTACCTTCAAGTAGAGCTGCGCCTCGTCACTGCAGACTGGGAAGGTATGACTCAGAATTTTGTAATCACATTTCTATTTGAAAGTGAATACCCTTCAGTAGACCAAGCATTACAGATTGTAAGACCGAAAGTGTTTGAAGAGGCATTTAGACTCCCTTGGGCACCAGAAGAGGACGAATGGATTGCAGCCCTCCAGAAACTGCAGATTTGCTACAACATTAATGCCGACAAAGATGATGATCCAAGGAAGGTGAATATCACAGAAACAAAAGGCTAGAGATATGTGGAAGGACCAGGAGTTGAATTGCCATTCATTGGACAATTGATAAAGATAAAGAAATTCAATATTGGAACAGAGGAGACACCAAAGCTTGCTAATGTCGAAGATTATTGGGACGTTGCTACCATTGACAAAATTACAGAATTATTGCACGAATATCAGGACTTGTTCTCAACCAAGTTCACTGATATGAAGGGTATCAAAGGACCTATGGGAGAGATGAGAATACCTTTGAAACTAGATGCAAAGCCAGTCAATCAAAGACCCTACAGATTGAACCCAAAATATACGGAAAAAGTGAAGATTGAGCTCGACAGAATGCTGGAAGCAGGGATTATTGAACCTGTCGAAGAATCGGAGTGGATTAGCCCCATGGTAGTGAAAGATAAGAAGACAAGTGATATCAAGATCTGCGTAGATCTCAGGAAGATGAATGATGTTTCTCTACATGATCCTTTCCCTACACCATTCACAGACAAAGTGTTGGATAACGTGGGAGGCCAAGAAGTATATTCTTTTACAGATGGGTTTTCAGGATACCATCAAATCCGCATCGCCAAGGAGGACCATCATAAGACTACATTTTCCACAGAGTGGGGATCCTACCAATATACAGTAATTCCATTTGGATTTAATAATTCCCCAACCATCTTTTCCAAGGTGGTGGTTGAAGCGTTCAAAGAATTTTTGCATAAGTTTTTAGAAGCATACTTTGATGACTGGACTATTTTTAGTTTTTAGTTTGAATGTCTAAGGCTAATGCTGGATAAATGTAGGAAGTGTCAAATTGATTTGAATTTGAAGAAGTGCATCTTCTTCTCACCATTTGGAGTATTATTAGGTCATATTGTATGCAAGCAAGGATTGTTGGTGAATCCATCCAAAATTACAATTATAGTTGATTTTCCACCTCCCACCTCAATCAAACAACTGCGCACTACGCTAGGACATACTGGCTATTATAGGAAATTTATCAAAGGATATGCTCAGATTACTGTGCCTATGGATAATTTACTAAAGAAAGACTGTCAGTTTGATTGGACAGATGAATGCCAGCAGAGCTTCGACACACTAAAAAAAAAGATGGTGATTGCGCCTATTCTAGTCTTTCCAGATTGGAGCAAGGAATTTCATGTGCATGTTGATGTGTCTTCCATCGCATTAGGAGAAGTACTATCACAACCTGGAGAAGGGGACATTGATCATCCATTAGCATTTTCCAGCGGGAAGCTATCTACAGCTGAAATTAATTACACCACTACAGAAAGAGAAGGATTAGCCATGGTGTATGCATTACAGAAATTTCGCCACTACTTGTTGGGAGGACACCTTAAAATGTTTACCGATCACTCTGTGCCGAAGTACCTAGTCAACAAGCCAATTTTGGGGGGGAGAATATGCAGATGGATTCTGTTGTTTCAAGAATATCATTTTAAGATCATAGTTAAGCCAGGAAGAATGAACAAGAGCCCAGACCACCTGTCGAGGTTGGAACATGGAGAAGAACCTACCAGTCTGGAGGATACATTACCGGATTCACAATTGCTCACCATTAGAAATATTGATGACCACTTCACATACATAGTCCAGTTCCTATCAACAGGAATGGCTCCAGGTGAGTACACAATTCCTCAGAAGAAACAACTAGTGGTGTGAGTTGTAGACTTCTCACTTATAGTTGGACAACTATACAAAATGGGGCCTAATGAGATACTAAGAAGATGTGTGATGGAAGCAGAGCGCCCTATGATCCTCTAAGAATCTCATGAAGGAATTGCAGGAGGACATTACGTAGGGAAAGAAACTGTGCAGAAGGTTCTGCAAGATGGCCTTTGGTGGCCTATGTTACACAGAGATGCTAAAGACTATGCCAGAGCATGTGATGTATGCTAGCGAGTTGGAAATCCATCCCAAAGATATGAAATTCCATTAGCACCACATATTACTTTACAAGCATTTGACAAGTGGGCCATTGACTTCGTGGGACCTATAAACCCACTAGGAAAGCACACAGGAGCAAGGTGTATTATCACTGCAACTGAATACCTGACTAGATGGGACGAAGCAAGAGTAGTCAAGGACTATAGTGCAACTACAGCTGCACATTTTATATTTGATGACATAATAACCAGGTTTGGATGCCCTAAGATCCTTATGGGCGATCAAGGTACACACTTCATCAATAAGACAGTTGAAGCCATGACTGGAGAATTTGCAGTCCACCATCAGAAGAGCACACCTTACCATCCACAAGCAAATAGAACAGTTAAAGCATTCAACAAAATCCTGGAGATAGCATTAACAAATATTTGTAGTGTGAAAAGGGATGACTGGGATTTAAGAGTACCAGCGGTACTCTGGGCCTATAGAACCACTTGCAAGAAATTAACAATGCAGACCTCCTTCAAGTTGGTCAATGGTCTGGAATTTGTTGTCCCGATGGAGTACTTGGTACCAAGCTTAAGAATTATTGCATTTACAAACATGGATGATACTGGCACTGTTCATGAGAGGCTAGCACAATTGGTCGAACTAGAAGAAGATAGATTCATTGCAGGCTTCCATCAACAAGTTCAGAAGGAACAAGAAAAGGCCTATCATGACAGACATATCAAGAAGAAGATATTCAAGCAAGGTGATTTAGTACTAGTATATGACAGTAAATTTATCAAACACCCTGGGAAGTTCAGGACACATTGGATCATACCATATGAGATTTCCTATGTTACAGAAGGAGGAGATGTGTAGCTGAAGACATTGAAAGGAGACTGGAAGGAAGGCTTGGTGAATAGGAGTCAGCTGAAGTTGTACTATGACAACCAACTGCCTCACAGATCTTGGTAGAATCAAGGAGAAAAGGATCTATGTACTAGGTGTAGTTGAAATTGGGTACCAGACACATAAAAGACAGTCTGCACAAGGATGGAAAGGAGGCATAAAGCAGAAAGCAAGGGTTGCACTACGTAGTCCAAAGTCGAAGTAAAACAAGAAGATCAGATCCGAAGTGCCTCGGGACGAGTCATAGGTGAGTGTTGGGGGCCTGTTGGCCCTTGGTTATGGAAGGAAGTGGAGAACAAGGAAGAAAAGGTAAAAAGAAAACTTCACCAGAGACATAGTGACTATCACTAGGTCGAAGTGAGAAAAAGAGCAAAGAAGACGAAGAGAAGTATGGGAAAAGAAAATTTTTGGAAGAGGAGATCGAGGATGACAGATCAGCAAGGAAGAGGGATCGAGGACAACTCAACAAATGGAAAAAGACACCATTGGATGCTTTGGAGCACCGCGCGAGAAGGAAGGAAAGATAGGTTGGCGAAGCCCAAAAAAAGTGGATCAAGTTGACCTAGGGTTTTAGACACCTAGGGTTTTGGTAATTAGGGTTTTGACACTGAGGTTTCGGCCTAAGGCTATCGATGAGGTATTGTAATGTATAAATAAAGGTCAAGAGGACCTGGGTCAAGTCGGTATGATATTGTTATTGATTTAACACTATTTTTGTGGTGAGAGGTCATTGTATTGTGAGAGAGAAGTGTTGAGGGTGAGAGCCTTCTGGTATTGTAAGATCTTCAGCTGGGTGAGAAGATCATATATTTCTGTTGGGTGCATAGGAAGGGGGAGAGAAAGAGAGAAGAAGAGAGAGGATCTGTTGGCCAAGAGCGCAGATCAAAACTGTAAGATTTATCTTAATATATCATAAGCACAGTTTTGTGGACGTAGCCCTAGAGAGAGGGTGAACCACGTATATTTTGTGTTGTGTGAGTGATTGATGCTTTAATCTCTATCATTATTATACTTTTATTTTCATTACTGTGTTAGATCAAGATCTATAGTTGCGTAGAGTAGATCTCGTTGATAAGTGATATATGAATGTTGTGATTGTTGTTATACAAGATCCACTTGATATTCCCCTGGTTGTAGACATATCTGTCCTGCAACCCCCTCATCATTGCTTCGGGTGAGACTGCATCTTCTTCGCAAGTGTTTCCAAAAGGGCCAATAGCTAGGGCTTGTTGGTGCGCTCTTGGAGTGAACCCTGGGTCTGCCCCTATGCCAACATCGACACTGTGCACACCTTGCAACAAGTTTCTTTCACTTAACCCTTTTTGTGGGTGACTGTGCACTCCTTTCAACAATTTTTACACAACTCAATTGTTCCTTCTGAGAAATGTGACTTTGAGCATGTCTATGCCTACGCACACCTTGCATGTTTCTTTTGCACTCTTTGCAAGTAACTTCACGTTATTCGTCCTGAGCTTCTGATTCAAAATAGATTCTATCAACGCACACTTTGTGAACACTATGCACTCCTTTCATATACATATCCATGTTATCTCTTCTGAGCTTTTGAGACGAACTAGACTATGTCAACGCACACCTTGCAAACACTATGCACTCCTTGCATAAGCTCGTATAAGAGAAACAATTGAAACTTATATAATCCTCAAAGATTCATACATTCAACCATGTAAATAATTCATAACATAAGAACAAGTAATACCAAATAATTGCAATTAAATAGAAAGCCTACCATTCATTCAGATAGATGCAGTAACAACAACGCCAAACATTTGGAACAACGCTTCTCTGTTATATTCATTCAAATGATATGTACATGGGATCATACAACTTGATAAGCTTCAACAGTTTTCAACTACAATAATCCTTGGATACAATACTCTTCAACAACTTTCAGCAGGTACTTCCAAATAACTCTCAACAATAACCTTCAGTAACCTCTTTTGGGCTACAATACATTTATTTATACAAAAATATCTCATAGATCCCTTCCCTCCGACTACTTTAGTGATATATAATAAAATTAAAAGTTTTCAACTACTAAGTCTTATTACAATAAATGATCGTTACAAACAAATAAGAGCGAATGCTTCAGATCTGTACTGCTATTAAATACAATAAATAAAATACAATTTCCATCTATCTCACGTGATTGTTCTACCTCTTAACATTTAATATCTTTTTTTAATTATAGTCTTTTAAATATATTTATATGATATGCCATCTTTAAGTTCGAAATATCTTCAAAATGCACGCTAGGGTGTTGAGTTTTCCTCCACTTGCGCTTTGATGATGATGCTCCTGCATCATACTCCTCTAGAAAAAAATTCATGGACTCCTATCCATGAGCTCCTACACTAACTTTCCATGCTTCTGAATATCTGCTTCATTTACCCAACTGGCATCTTCTATTGGGTGTCCTTTCCACTTTACCAAATATTCAAAATATCTCTTCCTCCTGGTCTTCTTACCAATCCTATTTTCTATGATCTTCTCCATCCACGACTTTTCTGCTACATGCATCTTCTTCTCCCATTGTATCTTTTTTTGATCTTCTGATCCTTTTGTGTCATCCTCCCTGTAAAGATACCGGTCTGAAATGTTGAATATGGGTGATATACCCACATCCTCTGGCAGCTCTATATCATAAGAATTTGCATCAAATTTCCTTAAGATTTTGCACAGTCCTATCTTTTTCAACTTCAGTTTGTTATATGTTCCCCTTGGGAACCTTTCCTTCCTGAGATGTGCTAGAACTTGATTTCTCACTTCAAATTGAATTTCTCTCCTATGTTGATCAACTCTGCATTTATATTCTTTGTTGTTGTTCTGCAACTGCTCTTTGATATGATTATGAAGATTCTACATTCTTGCAATGAAGTCTTCTGCTTCATCGCTCTTGAATTCATCCTGCTCCAAATCTATCCACTCTGATACTCCGCTTGGCTTCATTCCATAGAATATTTGGAATGGAATCTTCCCTGTACTCATGTTTGGTGAGTCATTATATGCAAACTCTGCTTGTGACATAATTTGATCCCACTAGCTATGATGTTCAGTGACCAGAATCCTCAACAAATTTCCCAAACTTCGATTTACCACCTCGGTATGTCAGTCTATTTGAGGGTGATATGTTGAACTAAAGGACAATTATGTCCATAGTTTCTTCCACAATGTTCTCTAGAAATGACCAAAAAATTTAGTGTCCCTATCTGAGACAATACTCTTGGGAAACCTATGAATTCTGACAACTTCCTTGAAAAACAAATCTACGATGTGTGGTGCATCATTAGTTTTCTGGAATGGGATAAAGTGTGCCATCTTTGAGAATCTATCAACTATAACAAATATGGAATCGATTCCCCTTTGTGTTCTTGGTAGTCCCAACATGAAATCCATGCTTAATGCATCCCAAGGCCTATCTGGAATATGCAATGGATGATATAATCAAGTGTTCTTCCACTTTCCTTTTGCATACTGACAAATCTTACATTTGTTTAAAAATTTCTTCACTTCTTCCCTCATAACTAGCCAATAGTATGAATTGTTCAATTGTGCAAATGTCTTGTCTTGGCTGAAATGTGCTGCTAGACCTCCACTATGTTTTCCTTCAGTAGATTATCTCTTATCGAGCACTTTGGTATGCATAGTTGGATACCTTTAAAAAGAAATACATCTTGAGTCATATATTCTATCCACTGACTTCTATCTCTAAGTATAGGATTTTCACATTCTTCATATGCCTCTTTAAAATTTGGATCATCATAATACATTTCCTTAAGGTGTTCAAACTCTAAGGTTTTCACTCGAAATTCTAGCAGAATCAGACATCTTCTGCTCAATGCATCAACAAATTTGTTAGCATTACCAGAAATATGTTTAATGACAAAAGTGAAATTTTGCATAAACTCTATCCACTTAGCATGTCTTTGATTTAACTTCTCCTGTCTGGTTATGAATTGTAAAGATTGATTATCGTTGTACAATTTTTTTTATTTTGGAACAAGGTAGTGCCTCCATTTCTTTAAGGCTTGAATTACTGCATAAAATTATTTATCATATGTGGAGTACTTCCTCTTGGTGTCATTCAACTTCTCACTGAAATATGCAACAATTTTATTGTCCTGGCTCAAGACTGCTCCAATAGCTACTCCACTAGCATCACATCGTACTTGAAATGTCTTCCCGAAATCTGGAAAGACTAGAATTAGTTGTTTTGTTATCTTCTCCTTTAATATCTTGATACTTTTCTCAACTTTTTCTGTCCACTTAAAATATTTGTCTCTCTTTTTCACCATATCTAATATTGGTGCACAAATACAACTGAAATTCCTAATGAACTTCTGATATAAACTCACTAATCCATGGAAGCTTCTCACCTTGAATATTCTCCTCGGAGATGGCCATTTCTTGATTGCTCTCACCTTTTCTGGATCCATCTTCAATTCATTTGAAGAGATTAGAAAACCCAAGAAAATGAGTTCTCTTCATAAAACATGATTTCTTCAGATTTATCAACAACTTCTCCTGCTGCAATATTCTCATCACTAATGTTAAGTGCCTCAAATGCTCTTCTTCAGTTTTACTGAAGACTAATATATCATCCATATATACAGTCACAAACTTACCAATAAAATATTTCAATACCTCATTCATCAACCTCATAAAAGTACTTGGGGCATTTGTCAAGCCAAATGGCATAACAAGCCACTCATACAACCCTTCATTCGTTTTGAAGGTTGTTTTCCACTCATCACCTTCTCTCATCCTTATATGGTGATATCCACTTTTCAGGTCTATTTTTGAAAAATAACTTGCTCCACTCAAAAAATCCATCAACTCATCCATCCTTGGCAAAGTAAATTTGTACCTGATGGTGATTTTGTTTATAGCTCTTGAGTCTGTACACATTCTCCATCCTCCATCTTTCTTCGGACTCAACATAGTTGGTATTGCGCATGGACTCAAGCTCTCTCTAACTAAACCCTTGTCCATCAAATCTTGGACTTGTCTCTTTACCTCCTCATTCTCCTGAGGTGTCAATATGTATGCTTCTTTGTTCGGAAAACTCACTCCTGGTATTAGATCAATGTGATGGTTGATACTCCTGATGGGTGGTAAAGAGCTAGGTAAATCATCCACTACTATGTCAGCAAAATTTTCTAACAGCTCCTAAATTTCTTCAAGAAGATCATCCATAGAAGTACTTGTAAGGATAACTATGGGCTTCCTTACCACAAAAAATTGCATTTCTCATTCCTTCATGAATTCACTTAGGATTTCCTTCCCACTCATGAGAAGTATACTTGAGTTGGCTTCTTCCTTTACCTTCTTATCCTCTATTGGTAGTAGCATGTGTGTCCTACCATTTTTCTCCAAGGTATAAGTATTTTTCCTCCCATCATGAATGACATTTCTGTCAAAATTCCATGGTCTCCCCAACAAGACATGACATACATCCATGGGAGTCACATCACACAAAATCTCATCTCTATATCCTCCTATCCTAAATTCAACTAGGCATTGTTTAGTTACCATTACCTGGTGTCCTTTTTGCAACCATGAGACTCTATACAGACTCATATGTGTAGTTGTTTCCAGCTCCAATTTCTCCACCATCTCTATGGATACCAAGTTATCAGTTCTCCCACTATCAATTATCACCTTGCATACCCTATCTTTGGTTTTACAAGTAGTTCTGAACAAATTGTTCCTTTGCACTAGTTTTTCCACCTCTGGCTATGGCTTCAAGAGAACCTTCTTCATCATCAAAGACCTTCCATATTCTGTGCCTTATGCCTCAACATTTCACTTATGCACTTTTGAAATGTGAGCTTCACCTCCTCCTTATTTCTTTCTCTCGAGGAATTTTCAAGACATGTGTCATGTTTTTCCACAGGCATAACACTTCACCTCTCCTCCTCTACCTCTTCCTCTCCCTCGAGGAAAAACATTCCTTCCACCATACTGTCTCTCTCAGAAACTTCCTCCTCTTTCTAAGTGATTGTGAGGTTTTCCGGTCTCATCCTTGAGCTTCTATGCCTTGTCATGGAAAATTCCTTTACCTTTGTTTAGAATTCTTCCTCTGCTTCGCTGACTCTATTTCCTGGACAATTTCTCTTCTGCCTTCAGTGCAATCTGATAAGAATCCTCCACTTTTATTACTGTCATCATGTTGATTTCATCCTAGATTTCATGTCTCATCCCATTAATATACTTGGAAACTGTTTCATCATCTTTCTCTCTCTGTCCAACCCTAATGTTCAACTTATAAATTCCTCTGTGTATTCTTTTACTGACAATCCTTTTTGTCTCTGGTTCTATAATTTCCTGAAAAAAATTATCTGATAATCTTTGGGTATGAATTTAGCTTTGATATTGGATACCATTCTATCATAGTTCTTGATCTTTTTCTTTCCTTTACTTCTTCGTTCAACCTGTAGTTCATCCCACCACAGTGCTGCATGTCCCTTCAATCTAGTGAAAACATGTTTCACTTTCTTCTCCTCATCAACATCTTCATAGTCAAAGTACTTTTTCAATGCTCTTATCCAATCCGACAATTCTTCAACATCTAAGTTGCCTTTGTACATCGAGATTTCTATTTTTTCCCTAGCTCCCAATTTGACAACAACTTTTAGAAAGCACTCTTCTGCAACATCTTCTCTTGTAGCTTCTTCAACTTCCATGTCTTCGCTCTCCGCATCACTGACATCTCCAACATTAGGTGCTCTTCTTTGTGTTGTCTCCATAGCATCTAATCTTGCACAAAGTTCTCTCATCACCCTTTCCACAACTCAATTTGGTACAAGTTTCTCCACACGTCTTCTGGGTGGCACAATGCTAAAATTTTCCTTTACTTAGATACCACTTGATGTTACCATACTACTTCCTTATTTTACATAGAGCACAAATTGATGCTCTGATACCACTTGATGCAACCCCCTTTCTCTCCTCGGGGTTGTGCAACCTCCCAGTCAAGGATCTTCAATTCCCTAAGCCGAATCAGCTCTTCAGGCCTCCGTTAGACCCTGGAATTTATTTACACAGGTCCCTCCTTTGTTACCCCACAGGTTCGATTTACCCGCATGCCCTCTCTCTGGCGTTTCTGGTAACTTTGAGTGACGAGTGCTAGCTCCTTTGCTAGGATACTTTTACTTATGACCACGGGCTATAACCTCAAAATAGCCCTTTTCTCGACTTCAGGCTTTGGCTAGTTCTCGTACCCTCACACTCCAATTCTTTCGAAGAAAATTTTCCCCGGAGTAAATCTCCACTCTCCACGTGTCCCTTCGTTCACCAACGACTCCTATTGAATCCGACCTTCGGGAATTTATGCTATACTACTATCCCTTTCCTCCAGAGTACTTTTCTCCTGGAACACACAGATCTCCTCTGTGTGTCTTTCCTGGATCCAACGGTCCAGATCTCTTTGGCCTTCGCGACTTCACAAAAATTTCTTCTGCTCCACGCAAATCTTGTGTAGATTTTTAATCTGCTGCCACAAATCCTCCTCGATACCGATGACTTAGATTCACTTCATGGCTTCGGACTTCAACTATCCCTCTCCTTGAACGCTTCAAACCTCTAAACACACAAAGAGATGAAGGATTCAAAGACTATCCTCCATGAAACTTCCCCAGATCCACAGTCTGGAAAGATCCCGATTCCTCTGAATGGGTCTTTATCATTGATTATGAAACTTTCAGTGGGCTCCCCCCCTACTGAATAATTTCCACCCACTCTCTCTTTTGAGTTTGTTCCTTCTCGAAACTTTTATCTCCTCAGAATACTTCTTTGACACTTAATCGAATGTCGACCCTGTGCACACCTTGCAACAATTTTCTTTCACTTAACCCTTTTTGTGGGAGAGTTTGCACTCCTTGCAACAGTTCTTACATGACTCAATTGTTCCTCCCGAGCAATATGAGTTTGAGCGTGTTTATCCCTATGCACACCTTGCATGGTTCTTTTGCACTCTTTGCAAGTAACTTCATGTTATCCCTCCTGAGCTTCTGAGTCAAAACAAACTCTGTCAATGCACACCTTGCGGACACTATGCACTCCTTTCATATAGAGCTCCACGTTATCTCTTCTGATATTTTGAGTCAAACTAGACTATGTCAATGCACACCTTGCGGACAATATTACTCCTTGCATAAGCTCGTAGAAGAGAAAAAATTGAAACTTATATAATCCTCACAGGTTCATACATTCAACCATGTAAAGAATTCATAACATAAGAACAAGTAATAATAGAGAATTGAAATTAAACAAAAATCCTACCATTCATTTAGATAGACACAGTAATAACAATGCCAAACATTTGGAACAACGCTTCTCTGTTATATTCATTCAAATGATATGTACATGGGCTCATACAACTTGATAAGCTTCAATAATTTTCAACTAAAATAATCCTTGGCTACAATACTCTTCAACAACTTTCAACATCTACTTCCAAATATCTCTTAGCAATAACCTTCAACATCCTCTTTTGGGCATACAATACATTTATTTATATAAAAAGAGCTCATAGAGTCTTTCCCTCCGACTACCTTAGTGCTATCTAATCAAATTAAAATCTTTCAACTCGTAAGTCTTATTACAATAAATGATCGATATAGACAGATAAGAGCGAATGCTTCAAATCTGTACTGCTATTAACTACAATAAATAAAATACAATCTCCATCGATCTCACGCGATGGTTCTGCCTCTTAACATTTAAGATCTTTTTTTAATTACAGTCTTTTCAAGATATTTATATGATATGCCATCTTTAAGTTCGAAATCACTTCAAAATGAGCACTAGGGTGTTGAGTTGTCCTCCACTTGCGCTTTGATGATGATTCTCCTACATCATTTTAGGATGGCATGAATTCCTAGAACTCAATAAATCAGGTATATTAGAGTGAATATAAAAGTGGGGAGCTCAGATAAAATTATTCAAATGTAGGTTGGTAGATATTATCCAATGGTTTCCAAATTCAATCTTAACATGAATGGCTTCATATTTTTTTTATTATCTTCGTTTACGATTGGGAGGGGGATTATGCTCTTCATACCACTGGAGGGTGTGGGATTCTCACTTGTGTCATTCAATTCCACAATTTATTTAGAGTGACACATTTTTCCTTTCAACTCCATAATATTTGCAACCTTCCTTCATTTTTGGCAGAGGGTAAAACAACTTGTTTCTAATCCTTCTCTTGGGGTTAATTTCCATCTCTGTCATATCATGAGGTTGCATGCTTTCCAACCCTATTCAATCATGTTATCCCACACATATTTTCCCTATTGTACCTATGATAGGGATTTCCACTTCAAGTAGCCACCTGTGAAAGCCTCCGTATTTATAATGTTCTTGTTACCCCTAGAGGTTGGCATTAACATCAATATCTCTGAGCATTAGCCTTAAAAAAACCTAGGAACACAAACCAACTAAAACTGAATAAAGTCTAACTAGACAACAAGGAGATAATAGCAAGCAACAAAAGAAACAAATGCATTATAGGATTGAAGCCAATGCTTTATCTCCATTCTTAGCACCTTATCCGCATGCACTTTCTATGATTCTTCCACCATTCTGCCCCACACAATAATGTGATTTTTCACCCTTAATACTAGTAGAGGGGGATGGAACTTGCTACTCCCCATCAACCTCATGAGTTATCCAATGCCTCATTGTCTTGTCTTTATATTTTTATATTAAGAAAAAAATATCACTATTATAAATGATACAAAAACAATAATACATTTTCAAGAAATTCCTAATATTGTAATGGAAAAAATTATATGTTGCATAAGTAAATAATGTAATGGAAAATTACATTTTCATTCTCCAATGCACTGTAGGGTTAACAATCCCACTAAATGTTTTCTCTATCATTGATATATTCTGTAGAAGGGATGAATTCACGTTGAAATTGTTGAAACTGTGTTAATTTAGTCAAAATATTTTTTGGGTGTTTTCTAATGATGTTGTTTTCCTTATTAATAGGCTATGATGGTTAGTGTGATGTGCATTAATAGGTGGCTTACCTGTTTAGATTTGTTTTGGATTACACTTGGGGGTATGTATTTTGATCTATTTAGCTTTGCTTCAAATCAATACTTAGGGATTTGTATTTTTCTCTATTATGTTCATGATAAAGCACACTTTTAATATTAACTTTAATTATGTTCTATTTTATCAATGGTTTGCAGCTTCATATCAATCCAAAGGAGATAGACAATTAGGCTCTTGATTTATCTCTTTTGTCATCTTGAGGCTCAAAATTGTTTTGGGATCCATGTTTGTGAGGAACTATCTTCATCCTCAAAAATATATTACAGTTTTGGGCTTCCAGGGAAGTTTATGATAGTGAACTATGTGAAGTTTAGTTGGATATGGACTAGTAAAAGGAATACTCCAAACAAGAACCATCTATTGGTCCAATAGATACTTCTTTTGATTGTAGTAGCTTCTTTCATTTTTTTTCCATTGATATATAATTGTACACTAAGATTACCTTTGGTTCAGGAATTCCATAAACATCTACTCTAAAACCTCCTCAATGGTCATTAATTTCACAAAGAAACTCCCACTCATTAACAAAGAAGAAACAAAAAGACAAACCTATGCTACTATTACAAAAACACAAATATTTGGTATTGAGTACATAGTTCAATTCCATTTAATGACATCTTAGCCTTTTGCAACACAATTCTATTGGTCCAGTAGGTACTTCTTTTGAATGTAGCAACTTCTTGCCTTTTTTGTTTTCCAATGATATATAAATGTAAAATTAGCTTGCCCTTGGTTCGGGAATTCCATAAGCACTGAAAAACCTCCTCAATGGTTCACAAATAAATTCCTAGTCATCAACAAAGAAGGAATACCAAGAGAAACCTATACTACTATTACAACAAGACAAATATTTGGTGTTGAGTACACAATTTAGTTCAATTTAATGGCATCTCATCCCTTTGAAGCCAATGTGATATCCATCTATGCAGAATTCATAAATTCCATTTATCAGTGCCTCCAACTACTCAATAGACTACTCAACTGCCACATCTATCCCTTGTTAGAGGTGGAAGTCAACACTCATATTCATTGTGTCCTCCAGGGTTTATAATAGGAATGTTTCATCAATTGAAAATAGGAAGTGGATTCCTTAACCCCTTTGAGCCCCTTGGATATATGATAGTGACTCCTCTACTTTCATAAATCCTTGAATGAGTAACAAAGGTTTTTCAAATTTAAACCTTTAGAGAGCCAGGCAACAACATGATGGAAGGGAAACAACCAAGTCATATGGGTGGTGATTGTATTCCACCTCTTCTCCTCCTAATATGAAGGTTGTGATGTAGATACCGGTACACTTACATAGGGAATCCAAGATCAACTAGTATAGGAAGGTGTTGACAGCCAGATATTCGTGTCGTTTTCATAGATATTTAAAACATAGTTTTGACGAAAGATTTTTTTTTAATAAATTCCTCTTTGTTTCTGCAAAGACTTCAATTATGATATTGTTTGAAAAAATCATTGGATTTGTTGTTGTGTGTTTTTGAGTTTATTTCTTTCAATAAATATCTCGCTTATTCTTGTTCAATTTCATGATTGTTTAAGCATGAAATTGAAACAAGCTTGGTCTAAACACATCATACAAATTCTAAAAATTCTCCTTGTGAAATTGGATGAGATTTAAAAAAAACACCTAATGATCTTAAGAACCTTAAAGGGTATTGAGCACATTGTTTTGTGAATTACAATTAGTCTATGAGTTTATCACCTTTGGGTTATGCCTTAATCATTTTTTCATTAGGAGTTTTGATTGTCACCTACCACGCCCACTATCGCTTGTTGAAACTAAACTTTGATATAATTTTAAAATTTGAATGTTATCCCTTATTGTCATAGCGCAGTCTAATCCCTGTTGTATAGGACTGTCAACCATGCTATGAAACAATTACACCCTCATCCTGCTGGCTTGAGCTCACATTCATTGCATTGTTTGTGGTGTTTCTTTTTTGGGGTTAGGTTCTCAATATAGGAGGTGGTTTTCAATTACATGTGTCTTCTGGTTCAGTATTCAATCAAAAAATTGAGTGGTGGTTATGGTAACCTTCTCCTGAAACCTTATTTATCGGTCCACCTCCTCTATGTAGAACTTATCATTCATATCAGGTGGTTTCAAACACAGACCCCTCTTTGATACACCTTCGGGTATATCGTGACCAAGTCCATGGCCCCTGTGGTAAGGATAGCGCCGAATGGCTCATAGGCCTTTCTCTCCCATGATGACGTTGTGGATGATCTGGTGGTCTTTGGGTGGGTCAAGTTCATACATTCATTCGAAGGATTTAACCTTGAAGTCGCTCAAACTTTTGCATAGACCTTCGACAGTACTGGGGCCAAAATAGGTGATTTACAGTTGGAAGTCAATGAGGAATCGATTGCAGAAGCCACAGGCCTATCCCGAGAAGGAGATAGTTGGTTCAAGAATTTCAAATTCGAAGTTATCCCTTAGCACCTGTTAATTATTTCCAAGAAGTCACGCTACAATGTCAAAGGTACACCCATAAATCTGTTCAAACCTTGATGGAACGATTTACTATTAATTATCAAGAAATTTGTCACCTGTGAGGGATGATATGGATTAGTATTCCTATTTCATATTCATCTGTTAATGGTTTTCTTAGGGTTTGGTTTAAACATGTCGTTTTACCTACTTAAAAGCCTTCAAAAGATGGCTAGATTTTACCAGAGACAAAACCCTAATGCATAGTCCAATCTCTTTCATCATGGCTTGATTTGAATCTTAGTCATTTCCCAATTGTCAAAGGTTGAAGATAACTGGAAAATTTTCATGGATAGGAATGGTTTTTTTTCCACTCACACCTAAAACAATAAGTGACTCACCCCCATGTTTTGACGATCTCGCTAGCCCTTTCCCATCAACTCACTCTCTATGAGACCTTCATGTCAAGTTGCAAGAATACCCTATGTCATTTACCAAAAACCATGTTGATTTGCATAAATCAACTAGAGGCACACACCAAAGGCACAAATTCGTTCCTAAAAAATCTTTAGAGGATGTGTTGAATAAATTGAAGGGCAAGGTCTTTGTTACTCCTAATCTTGGGAAAGATGTGGTTGATATAAATGAAATTAAAACCAAGAAGCAGGGAAAACATAAAACAAAGAGGGTTCCATATATTGATTTCAAGAAAAAAAGGAACGATCGACTCCTTTCCAGAATGGTTAGGAATCAACATCACAACCACGAAAAGCCTATCCCCATCATTGATGTTGAATACCCGATCTTTTTTAATGATACCAACGCTGATTCACCCCAATACAATTTCGTGTCTAATTTTCCTCCATTTTTAAAGGAACAAGAAGGTTTCTAGGGTATTAAGTATGACCTCAAAAGGATTATAGAATAGGGTGAACCTCCTACTACAGATCGAACTTGTCCATTGCCAAATCTAGAACTAGTGTATTGTGAAAGTTGTTTTGATTGGATTCAAATATAATATCGAGACATCCCTTACCTACAGGCTCAATTGAATCAAGTAATCACTCGAAACTCAATTATGGAAAAGGAAAATGACGATCTCAAAGCTTGTATCTGATCGAATTCACTCAGAGCCAACAAACGTTTCAAGAGATCAAGAGATGTGATTATAAAAAAATCCACCAGTTTCAATGCTATTGTAAATTCAGATTTGTCTGATGTTTCCCTTTCAAATTTATAATTGGTAAATATGTTTCTTGTAATTCATGATTGGATTTTGTTTGGATAATAAATGAATTCATTTTTATTTTGTTTTTATTTAGACCAGCTACATAATCGAATATTATGTAGCTTGTCTTTTAAATTTATTTATTTAATTATTGTATAATTTAGATTTCATTTGTATTTGTCTTAGGTGAATAATAGGTCAATGTGCAACGATTAATAGAATGAGTCAAAAGTTGGGCATATAATGGACTTGTAAATTTAGTTTTTGAAAACAATGTTTTAATGATGTAAGTATTTTGGATTAAGGATTTCAATAAACTTATCTTTATGGTTATTTTGTTTTAGTAAATGTTTTTTAAAGTAGATCTGTCTCTATCTTGCATGATATGAGGAACATACAAGGAACTTGTTTTAAATAACACTGCTTGCCCAGGGAGAAGGGCAATTCCTCTTGGACCATATGATGGAATTATTATTATGAAACTTTATGGGATACAATTTACTCTTTGGCTTTCGGCCTTTTGTAGACTGTGCAATGTTATTATTGTTTCTCATATAATTTCTGGACATGAAATTTTATTTGTATTGAACTAGCTTTAGAATGTTCTACATATGACTTTTCATGTTATGTTTTTCTTTACGCGGTTCATTATATTTTGGTTCTTTTAATATATGTGACTAATCATCTATCTATACATTGTTAGTTTACATATAATGTTGGGTAGTTGGTAATACCATTTTATAAGAGTTGGAGTTTATTTCACTTCATCTATTGGACATTTTAAAGTCGCATGAGATAAAATCTATTTGTATTTCTGTCATCATAGACTTGTTCCAAAATATAAAAGACTTCCTTGAGTTGTTTCAGGAAGTATCATTCTTTCTTTTGTCATAGATTTATACTTGACACAAGTTAAGTGGATCTTATACAAACAAATAAAGATGAATCTAGATTAGTACTCCTGATAAACGCCAGGTTAGTTAGTTTATATTTTATTTGATTTGTTGATTTGCGAATGAATAATGATTACATCATTTAAACGTTAAATGCTTTTTCCATTATCGGTATATCATTTATACTCTTATTCACTCATTGTTTATTATTTTGTCATTTATAGTACAAAAATAATTTCCTTTATTTTTCATCTTGGTTTGATCCATTAGTTGAAAAAAAATCATTTTCACGATGCTTTATTTATACCTTCTAATTGTATATATCTATTGTATATAATACTACTATCAGTCAAGTAATTGTATTAGTGTGTTGATTGATAGGATTGTATGTTTAGTTAGTTTTACATCTTTTAAATTTATTAGAATCCCAGTTGGCCAACAAATCCATAAAACCCGCTAGGGTAGATCATTCCAAACGACTTGAGTTAAATAGACAACCCTAGTCCATATCTTCCCTTCTCATTGATGGTGTCTAATAAACGCCCATCAAAAAATGACACTAGAAGGAGGGCCTGAAATTCATTGATGGCATGAGGAGGCTGTAGGACTCCCCCAAACAATCGTTCTCCTATCATGACACGTAGTCACTCAGACCCTAACATTATACTTGACCCAACTACTACCTCAGAAACTACACCTGACATTCCCACCGAGCCAGTGACACTAGTTCCTCAAGGGATTGATGTACAAGAAATTGTCTGCCAATCGATTTTAAGAACTCAAAGTGCTTTGTCCTGAATCAGACAACCTGGTAGATAGCTAAATCAACCACTTGATTTCTCCAATCTACAATAACAACCTCTTGACACTAGTCTACCTGATAACACATTAGGTGGCAATATCATTGATCCTTCTGAAGCACTGATCCTAGGTTTTGGGGGATCTGGTCTCCCACCATCCCCACCTGATTCTTCTCCACCCTCTTCAAGAGAGGAATCCTCGGATGAAGGCAGTTCTTCATCTAAACCATCTTAGCCTTCATATCCACCAACTCCCATGGATAAACAAAATAATCCCACCAAACCTTGGCTCGATCAAGATCTCGTGGCAATACTTGGACCCCAACACCCGTTACCCAAACATATGGAAAAGTGTCTACCCAAATTCGACCAGATTCAAAGCAATCACCTGAGGATCATATCAATAAATTCATGTTAGTTGTTAGGATCCAGAGTGTCAAACACGAGGATGTCGTGTGTAGGTTATTCCCTTACACTTTTGAGGGAAATGCCTCAACATGGTATTTTGTGCAACAACCCCAAACCATCGTCTCTTGGGATAAGTTTGAAACCTCCCTTCTAGAGAAATTTGGAGATGATAAATCTCCAGAAGTTCTGGTAATGGAGATTTCTAGTATGAAAATGAACCCTAAAGAAAAAGTCAAGGATTTCAACCAAAGATTCCTCACGTTAAAAAATAAGATCCCTGTAGATTCGATGCATGCGGAAAACTTGACTGTTGCATACTATACTAAGGCCCTACATAAAAATATATCTATATGGGTTAAAAGGTCTAAAAAGAACACATTACTAGAAGCCTTTGAGGAGGAGGTCCTTATCAAGAAGGACATTTTGAGTTTAAAAGTTAATTTAAATGTTGAGGCTGAAGAAACCTCCTCTTCTAAAAAGAAAATAGAAATTCTCACTAGACCTCCTCAAAGTAAAAACCAACAAGTGACTTTAGACTTGGAAAGTTTGTAGAAAGATTTCTAGAAATTATCCAATCAGGTCGTAGACTTAAAAAGATATGATGAGGAAGAATCTACAAGTAAAGGAAGTTTTAGACCACCTTTCAGGAAACCTTTTCCTCCAAACCAGCCAAACCCACCCATAGAAGGTATGAACTTTGAAGGAATACAACATGGTTTACAAGCAATACTGGAAGCGCATGATAATGTTGTTTATGTACCTCCTGAAAATCAAGATGACACGAATGAAGAAGAAACACCTGATGAGGAGGACTCATATCCTCCCATTTTCGGACAACATCTTTCAAGCAAATTTTGAAACTTTCCATCCTTATAACACTCAAAGTAAAGTAAAAAACAAACTTCCACCCGAAACAAGTAGTAATATGGTATCCAAACAACCTAAACAAATTGAAACCAAACAAAACCCTGTTGCCCAAGTTTTAGAATATGATTTGGTTGAAGATCTTAAAAAACTAAGGGCAAATATATCATTTTTTGAATTACTTAAATTCCTTCTTATCCTACAAAAAATGCTCCAAAGTATAGTTGAGAATAATAAAAAGAATGATCCTATGAGCAGAAAATCAACGGAATATTGACCCAAATAAAAAAAAAGATGTCTCCGGTAAAAAATCATATGAAAATCAGGATAAAAGGGACATATCAGAGAAAACTATAGGAAATTTAGATAAGACTATTTCAGGTACAACCATAAAAAATCAACAAAATTCGGTTGTCTCATCATGAAAAAATGTATCAAATTTCTTGTTAACTTTCAAAATTTTCAACAGAAATGTACATAACTGCATGGTTGATTCTGGCACCTCATAAAATGTAATGCCTCTATCTATGTGTCAGAAAATTAATGCTGAAGTCAAACCTTATTATTTAAAGATCATTCAGTTAGACCAACTAGTGTCAAGGTCATTGGTGAACTTAAGAATGTATTGATAAGGTTGTCATCTGACCCCAAAGGTCCACCAAGTAATTGATATAATTGTTGTTGATATTCTAAAAGTTCATGGCTTATTTTTTAGTAGAGATTGGTTAGAGAAGTTACATGGTTATTTTGCTATGGATTGGTCTCATCTGTGGCTGCTAGAAAATGGCTAGCCTAACAATATCATGATAAACAAAGAACGTTACCTCAAGTACACTGTTACAGATTTAAACGATCCCAATGAGCCTTTTAATACTACTGTAAATACAATTGAGGCACAGGGAATGGATATTTTTTTTGGAAATTTCATGATTGAAATATCCTCTATCACTCACCCAGAACAACAATCTAAAATATCAGCCTATACTCAGATGACAACTTTGAAAATTAAACCGAACATTGCTAGTGATGAAGAAATCTGGTCATTGTACTTTGATGGATCTAAATCCTGGGAAGGGGCAGGCACTAGTTGTGTATTGATCGATCCCAAAGGTAATAAAACATTTATCACCTGTTGATTAGAATTTGAATGTACGAACAACACAATAGAATATGAAGCACTCATGCAGGGACTAAATAAGGCATTGGATCTTGACGTGCAAAACTTGGTAGTATTCAGTGACTCTGAAATCATAGTCAAGCAGGTAAAAAACTCTATTCATTATTTAACACATCATCTGAAAAACTACCAAACTGAGGTATGGAGATTAATACGTAAATTTATCTCTTTTAACATAAATTCCATTCCTAGGTTGAGTAATTTGGAAGATGATTGATTAGCTAATATTGCTTCAAAATTATTGCCTGTTGAGGGCCTTTTTTATAACGCATTCTCGGTTGAATTGTTATTTAGGCCACCGATTCCTGACAACGTCACCAACTGGCGAGTGTTTGATGACGATCAACAAATCATAAAAAAATTGCATATGGAGAACACTTTCCAAGATGTGGTAATCAATGAAAGCACCCACAATGAAAACCTCTGAGATTTCACAGTAATATCTGACCCTCGTTCTGCGGAAATATCATCCGAGCTGGTAAACTCTATTCCCAAATCTGTTTTTATATTAGAGAAATTTTATGATTTACATGACAAGTTTAAGGGGGTATTAAATTGCAAAAAGAATAGTTCCTCATTACTATATGAAACTATAAATTCAGGAACGAAAGATAATCCTCAAAATATCAATCTGGGCAAAGGGTGTTCTGAATAAGAGAGGCTTGCATTCATAAAATTGTTAAAAGAATTCAAATATGTGTTTGCTTGGACATATGTTGATCTAAATTTTTTTTATCCAAACATAATACAACATGTAATTCCCATGAAGCCCCAAACCCAACCTTTTCGGCAAAAACTTAGAAAAATGCATCCTAAATTAGAACCCACAGTAAAAAAAGAACTAAACAAATTACTCACCACCAAGATAATTTTCCAGTCCGACATACTCAATGGGTATCCAACTTAGTCCCGGTAAGAAACAAAAATGGGGAAATTTGACTTTGTGTCAACTTTCATAATTTAAATCGATCCTCTGATCAAGACAATTACCCCGTTCCCCCAATGGAACAAATTTTGCAACAAGTATCTGGTTTTGAAAGACTAACCTTATTAGATGGTTTCTCAGGGTATAACCAGGTCCTTATGTCTCCATCAGATCAGCTGAAAACCACTTTTCATACCCCATGGGGTACTTATGCCTATAGAAAAATGCCTTTCAGATTGATTAATTTCGGGGCCTTATCAATCAGTCAATTTTTGTCTACCTGGATGATGTCACTGTCTTTTTGAAGAACAAGAAAGATCACTTGTCTTATCTTATGGCTGTGTTAGAACGATGTCATAAGTTTGGTATTTCACTCAATCCCAAGAAATCAGTCTTTGCAGTAAAACAATGAAAATTAATTGTATTTATAGTCTCTAAATATGGAATGATAATTGACCCCGAACGAACCCAATCCATTGCCAAACTTTCTCCACCTTCTTCCAAAAAGGCAATGCAATCCTTTATGGGTAAAATAAATTTTATCAAACGATTTGTTCTAAGTTTTTCTGAGATGGTTAGACCTCTACAAAACCTGATAAAAAATGATGTTCTATACAAATGGGGATCACAATAAAATCAAACTTTTAATTCCATTAGAAAATATATAATAGAAGCTTCCTCCTTGCTGAGTCCCGATTTCTCCCAGGATTTCACATTGTATACTTTTGCATCCAACAAATCTTATGTTGTTGTGCTCACACATAAAAATGTTGAAAACAACGAGATACCTATTTCATTTATGAGCTCTGCCTTTAAAGGAGAAAAATTAAATTACCTCGCAATAGATCAACATGCATACGATGTTTTAAAAGTAGTTAAACATTTCAAATATTACGTTTTGAAATCCAGAATAAAATTTGTTGTTTCTTACTCGGCTGTAAGAAATATGTTAGTACAAAAGGAGCTAGGGGATAAAAGGGAAAATTGGATGACCTCCCTTCAAGAGTATGATCTAGAAAAAGTACCTTCACAAATTGTTAGAGGTCAAGGCCTTTGAAAATTGGTAGTTGATTCAGTTGAAAAATCAGAAAATCAAAAAACAACATCAGCTGCAAATCTACATAACAAAACACAAATCTGTTGTACACAAACTGTGTCTAATTCATGGTATGATGGTATTAGATTTTATTTGCTACACGAAACTGCTCCTCGTAACCTTGATCCAAAAAATAGAAGAGCATTGAGGCTTAGTTCTACATATTTTCAATTAATTAATGACATATTGTTTCGAAAGAATTTTGACGGTGTTTTTTTGTGTTGCCTAGAAAAAGAAGAATCTGAAAAGGTGTTAGTTGAACTGCATTCCAGTGATGTCGGGGGTCATTTTGGTGGATATACAACCACCCACAAAGTACTTAGGGCTGGCTAATATTATCCCAACTTATTTAAATATGCTCACACTTTGGCCTGCAAATGTATAATCTATCAAAAGACTATAGGACTGGTCAAGAAGGTTGCTTTCCCTTTATAGCCTGTTACGGTAGACACACAATTTCAGCAGTGGGGCCTAGATATTATAGGACCAATTAATCCACCTTCCTCATAGCAACACAAGTATATTCTTATGAAAACATATTATTTTATGAGGTGGGTTGGGGCCTTACCTTTAAAGGTAGTAAACACGAGTTAGGTAGTTTCGTTTTTAAACTCTCATATTATCACTCGTTTCAGAATACCTGAGTATTTAGTTTTTGAAAATGCTTCTTATTTTTCTTCTCGGGATATGAATGTCTTTGCTTTAGAAAAATGGATTAAGATAAAATAATCCGCCAGTTATTACCCCCAAGGAAATGGTTTGGCCAAGTCAACAAACAAAAATCTGATCAAAATAATAAAAAGAACAGTGTTGGAAAATCATAAAATTTGGCACAATGAGTTGTACAAGGCACTTTGGGCTGATAGAGTCACTCCAAAAGCTTCCATCGATAATTCTCCTTTCTTCCTCGTTTATGGAAGAGAAGCCATCCTCCTTCCACACGTCTTTCTCCCTTCACTACAATTATCGCAGAAAGTTCAGGAGGAAGAATGTCCCCCTTAAGAGAATCAGATAAACGCTTTATTAAAACTAGAAGAAGTAAGGACACAGGCAAAACAAAAATTAGATCAACATCAACAAATTGTTAAAAGTTGGTTTGATACAAGTTTTTCCTGAGAAAGAAATTTTAATGTAGGGGATTTGGTCCTCAAATGGGACAAAGAACACGAGAATAAAGGAGAACATACTAAGTTCCAAAACCTGTGGTTGGGGCCTTTTGTCATCTCAGAGAAATTGGGTCCTAGTTCTTTTCGTTTGCACAGCTTAGAGGGACAACCAAATACTTTTCCAATGAATGGCCAGTCTCTCAATAAATACTTCACCTGAGAAAATCAGACTTACCCCCGTAAATATCCTTATCTTTCGTATTTCTTTTGCTTTATTTTTTTTTTTCATTTTCCTTTTTGTTTTTTTTGGTGTTTCCTTAATAATTATTTCTGAATCACGATTCATTTTCGAGGGGAATCAAATCTTTCACTAGCAGTAGTTGAAACAGTTCAATGCATCTGCACATTAAGTTCCAAACTCATATCAGTTATGATAATTCTTTGCCAAATCATTGTTCCCGGTTTTTGTTGAAGTCTCAAGGAAATACTACTATCTTTAAAACTTCTTACATCATCCCAGTTCTAATGAGATCAACTCAAAGCGCTTCCCCATCCTTGAGATGATTTCTTAATTGAAATCTAAATGTCCAAATCATGATGAAAATTATCAGTTATCAAAGAACAAAAAACAATATTAATGATCAATCCTATGATTGTCTTACTGTGAAATCTTTTGTATCACCCTACTCTCTCATTATCATGAAGCTTCTGAAAATTTTATAAACAATTATAGAGAGTTGGAAACACTTTAATGTCTAGGAATTGTGTGTAAACCCGTCGGGATACTGAACAGGTCTGCTAGCAGCGGGTAAACGCACACATGATACCAAGACAACTTCGTCGGGGCACTGAATAGGCCTGTTGGCAATGAAGAAATGTCAGGTTCAAGATACTCCAGGTATGTTTTTAAATTGATCGAATATCAAGATATTTTTATCATAGATAGATGAATTTTGAATGGGATCGAAGTACTGGAGAGGGTTAAATGACATCCCTGTCAAGGCTATAAAGGCCTGCTGGCAGCAGTGGCCCTGTCAACAGTATTGGAGTTACTTGTATACATATCGTTACCATTTTTTATCGAAACAAAATTTTGTATTACAATCTTTCGGAATAAATTTCTTCGATAGTGTGACTGTGTTAATTTTCCGAGTTAATGTCAAAACTTTTGATCTATTTCTTAATTGTTTTAGTGACTATATGATTTATAGTTTCCCTGATATGAATTTCCAATGATGCAAATATAACTGCTTCACCCAGTGAGTCACCATTGTTGGAAGCCATATATTCGTGTCGTTTTCATCAATATTTAAAACATAGTTTTGACGAAAGAATTTTTTTTAATAGATGCCTCTTTTTTTCTACGAAGACTTCAATTATCATTGGATTGGTTGTTGTGTGCTTTTGAGTTTATTTCTTTCAATAAATCTCTCATTTATTCTTGTTCAATTTCATTACTATTTAAGCATGAAATTGAAACAAGCTTGGTCTAAACACATCATACAAATTCTAAAACTTCTCCTTGTGAAATTGGATGAGTTTTAAAAAAAACACCTAATGATATTAAGAACCTTAAAGGGTATTGAGCATATTGTTTTGTGAATTACCATTAGTCTATGAGTTGATCACCTTTGTGTTATTCCTTAATCATTTTTTCATTAGGAGTTTTTATTGTCACCTACCACCTCCACGATCGCTTGTTGAAACTAAGATTGGATATAATTTTAAAATTTGAATGCTATCCGTTATTGTCATATCGCAGTCTAATCCATGTTGTACAAGACTATTAGCCATGCTCTGAAACAATTACACCCTCGTCCTACTAGCTTGAGCTCACATTCATTGCATCATTTGTGGTGTTTTGTTTTTGGGGTTAGGTTCTCAATAGAGGAGGTGGTCTTCAATTGTGTGTGTCCTCTAGTTCAATATTCAATCAACAACCTGAGTGGTGGTTATGGTGACCTTCTCCCAAAACCTTAGTTATCGGTCCACCTCCTCTAATGCAAAAGTTATCATTCATATCGAGTGGTTTCAAACACATGCCCCTCTTTGCTACACCTGCTGGTATATCGTGACCAAGTCCATGGCCCCTGTGGTAAGGATAGATTCAAATGGATCACATGCCTTGCTCTCCCATGATGAAGTTTTGGATGATATTGTGGTATTTGGGTGGGTCAAGATCATACAGTCATTCAAAGGCTTTAACCTTGAATTCGCTCAAACGTTCTCACAGACCTTCGACGGTACTAGGGCCAAAATAGGCAATTTACAGTTGGAAGTCACTGAGGAATCGATTGCAAAAGCCACATGCCTATCCCGAGAAGGAGAGTGTTGGTTCGAGAATATAAAATTTGAAGGTATCCCTTGGCACCTGTTAATTATTTCCAAGAATTCACGCTACGATGTCAAAGGTACACCCATAAATCTATTCAAACCTTGATGGCACAATTTACTATTAATTATCAAGCAATTCGTCACCCGTGAGGGATGATATGGATTGGTATTCTTGTTTCATATTCGTCTGTTAATGGTTTTCTTAGGTTTTGGTTTAAACATGTCGTTTTATCTGCTTAAAAGCCTTCAAAAGATGGCTAGGTTTTACCATAGGCAAATCCTTAATGAAAAATCCAGTCTCTTTCATCATGGCTTGATTCGAATCTTAGTCATTTCCCAATTGTCAAAAGATGGAGATAAATGGAAATATTTTGTGGATAGGAATGGTTTTTTTCCACTCACACTTGAAACAATAAGCGAATGACCCTCATGTTTTGACGAGCCCCCCAACCCTTTCCCATCAACTCACTCTCTGCGAGACCTTCATGTCGAGTTGCAATAAGACCTTATGTCATTTACCCAAACCCCTATTGATTTGTATAAATCAACCAAAGGAACACACCAGAGGCATGAATTCATTTCTAAAAAATATTTAGAGGATGTGTTGAATAAATTGAAGGGAAAGGTCTCTATCACTCATAATCATGGGCAAGATGTGGTTGACATAAATGAAATTAATACCAAGAAACAAGGAAAACATAAAACATAGAGGGTTCCAGATATTGATTTCAAGAACAAAAGGAATGACCGACTCCTTTCAATAATGGTCAAAAATCGACATCACAACCATGAAAAGTCTATCCCCATCATTAATGTTGAAGACCCGATCTTTGTTATTGATACCAATATTGATTCACCCCAATACGATTTCGTGTCTAATTTGCCTCCTTTTTTAAAGGAACAAGAAGGTTTCTTGAGTATTTAGTATGACCTCAAAAGGATTATGGAACATGGTGAACCTCTTACTACATATCAGACTCGTCAATTGCCAAATCTAGAACCTGTGTATTGTGAAAGTTGTTTTGAATGGATTCAAAGATACTATCGAGACATCCCTTACTTACATGATCAATTGAATCAAGTAATCACTCAGAACTCTGTTCTGGAAAAGAAAAACGATGATCTCATATCTTGCATCTGATCGAATTCGCTCAGAGCCAACAAACATTTCAAGAGATCGGGAGATGTGATTATAAAAAACTCCACCAGTTTCAATGCTATTGTAAATTCAGATTTGTCTGATGTTTCCCTTTCAAAATTATAATTGGTAAATATGTTTCTTGTAATTCACGGTTGGATTTTGTTTGGATAATGAATGAATTTGTTTTTATTTTGTTTTTATTTAGACCAGCTACAGAATCATAGATTTTGTAGCTTTTCTTTTAAATTTATTTATTTAATTATTGTCTAATTTAGATTTCATTTTTCATTGTCTCAGGTGAACAACAGGTCAATGTGCAATGATTAATAGAATGAGTCAAAAGTTCGGCATATAATGGACTTGTAAATTTCATTTTTGAAAAAAAATGTTTTAATGATGCAACTATTTTGGATTAATGATTTCAACAGACTTATCTTTATGGTTATAAATGATTTTTAAAGTAGATTTGTCTCTATCTTGCATGATATGAGGAACAAACTAGGAACTTGTTTTGAATAGCATTGTTTTCCCAGGGAAAAGGGAAATTCCTCTTCGACCATATGATGGACTTATTATTATGAAACTTTATGGGATACAATTTACTCTTTGTCTTTCATCCTTTTGTAGACTATGCAATGTTATTATTGTTTCTCATATAATTTCTGGACAAGAAATTTTGTTTGTATTGAACTAGCTTTACACTGTTATGCATATGAATTTTCATGTTATGTTTTTCTTTACATGGTTCATTATATTTTGGTTCTTTTAATATCTGTGACTGATCGTCTATCTATGAATTTTGAGTTTACATCTAATGTTGGGTAGTTGGTAATACCATTTGTTGATAGTTGGAGTTTATTTCACTTTCAACTATTGGACATTTTAAAGTCACATGAGATAAAATCTATTTGTCTTTCTGTCATCATAGACTTGTTCCGAAATATAAAATAATTCCTTGAGTTGTTTCGAGAAGTATCATTCTTGCTTCTTTCATAGATTTATACTTGACAAAGGTCAAGTGGAGCCTATACAAACAAAGAAAGACGAATCTAGCTTAGTACTACTGATCAATGTCATGTTAGTTAGTTTATATTTTATTTGATTTGTTGATTTGCGAATGAATAATGATTACATCATTTAAACATTAAATGCTTTGTCCATTATTGTTATATCATTTATAATCTTATTCACTCATTTTTTATTATTTTGTCATTTATAGTACAAAAATAGTTTCCTTTATTTTTCATCTTGTTTTGATCCATTAGTTGAAAAACAATCATTTTCACGAGGCTTTATTTAAGCCTTGTAATTGTATATATCTACTATATATAATACTACCATCAATTAAGTAATTGTATTAGTGTGTTGATTGATAGGATTGTACATTTAGTTAGTTTTACATATTTTAAATTTATTAGAATCTAAGTTGGCCAACAAAGCCATAAAACCCGTTAGGGTAGATCATTCCAAACAACTTGAGTTAAATAGACAACCCTGGTCCGGATCTTCCCTTCTCATTGACGGTGTGTCATAAACGCCTGTCAACAGAAGGTTGGACATTGAAGCTTATTGTTGATCCTAGTGAAGTGTGCTAGTGTTATGATGTTTATAATAATGGATATCAAGCCATAATACATCAATTATTGTTAGAGCTTCAACAACATTGGGAATTGGAGCTAGTTCAAAAACACTAATGAAGTCAACCCATACTAGGATGTTTATACTTCATACGAGAAGAAAAAGAGATCAAACTATCATACAACAATGAGTGCCAAGACTTCAAAAAATTAGTTTAGGCCTATCCTCCTTTTTACTAGTACTTGAATAATGTTGTATAATGCCAATAGTTTGTAAGAGTTTCCAAGTGCTTCATAACATGATATTTCACAAAGAATCACTTGTGAAGTTCACAAGTTGTTAATTTTACCCATTTCAAATGGATTATACAATACAAAGATTCAAATTTTCCCTATTAAGTATTTTCATGTATTAGTACCTACTCCAACTCCTTCAATTGCTTAGTAGACTACACAACTGCGACATCTGTCCCTTGTTAATATAGGTGGAGACTGGTGCCCATATCCATTGTTTCCTACAAGTATTACACTAGGAATGTTTCAAAAAATGCCAAATAGGAAGTGGTTCTTTACCCCCACCCTCCCCCCAACCTTGAGCCCTTTAGAAATTCAATAGTGGTTCCTCTACTTTCATATATACTAGAAAGAGTTTCATATTTTTTCAATTTAGTCCTTTAGAGAGTCAGATAACTTTATTTGATGCAATATAGGATGATGAAAGGGAGCCATCCAAGTTGTACAGGTGATGATTGTATTTGACCTCAACCTAATATGTAAGTTGTAATGTAGATACTAGCACACTTCTTGATGGAAGCCATGGTCAACTAGTACATGAAGAAGGTTGGGCAGTGGATCTACTACCCATCTAGTGAAGTGAGCCATTATTATGATATTTATACTTCATACATGAAGCAAAGGAGATAAATCTATATACATTAATGGGTGTTAGGTTGGGAATTGGAGCTTCTTTTTATCCTAATAAAGTGATCCAAGATCAATTAGTATAGGAAGGTTGGGCATTAGAAATACCTATGATGTTAGCCATATGTTTGGAATGATGTCTGGAGTTCTTGTTTCTCTTATTGAGGTTATACACAACTTCCACATTTTTATATTTTCTTGTGCGTAAAAATGAGTGGTATGTGTTTTAGGATTGGCATTTGAAGTAGTTAGATCTGTTGTATCATGTTGTCATTAATGCCAATAGTTTGATTGATTGATGTCAAGTGATTGATTGATGTCATGTGATGATTGATTGATTGTTGTCAAAGGGTGGATGTTAAGAAATTGATTGATGTTAAAGGATTGATGGATTGATGATAGAATATTAATGTAATATGTATTGTTCTTGATGTGAATGCATAGATGATGATGGATCAATGAGTTGTCATTGATACATGATGCAAATATGAATATGAATCGATGTGATTTCATTGATATATGATGCACAATTAGATTGATCATTATAGTCTTATCATGGTTGATAAAGTGCACGAATGGATGAACTCCAAAGTGGTCCCCTTATGGTGAAATCCCTCATGGGAAGATGCTTTTCGGTTGAGTTATCCTTGAAGTATGGTTGAATAACCCATGATTATATGTGGAATAATGAGATGAATATTAGCAAAGGGTGTAACTATCCTAGATGGATAGTGTGTGTCATGCCATTTCCGATGGTATGTGGAATCTCACATAACTCCTCATGGTTTGAGAGTTATGGCCTTACGAAGTTGGAGGACCCTCATATGTTGGATTGAAGCCCCAAAAGGTCAAAGAAGTCAAAGAGCTTGCAGAGAAGAAATTATAATTTAAATGATAAAGTAAAGTGACAAAGTCAAGAAGGATTATTTAAATAATAAAGTGAAGTGACAAAGTCAAAGAAGAGTATTTAAATGATAAAGTGAGGTGAAAAAGTCAAAGAAGAATATATAAATGATAAAGTAATGAAGAACTTTATAATTATGGAAAGTGGTTAACCCTAAAATGAGGAAAATAGGTTAAGTGACCTAGAAGTAGGTTAAGTGACCTAGAAGATGAAGAGTATAAATAAGAGGCAAGGGTCTCTTGTGAAATACACATTTTGGGAGAATCTCTTGTGTATCTCTTGAGCATGAATTGAAGATCTACTCTGAGAGAGAGTGTGTGTGAGGAGGATCTCATGGATGCATCAAAGTTTCGACAATGTCTAAAATCATGATGAAAAAAGTCTCGGAGGTTTAGAAACCCTATTTTCTGAGGTGTACATGGGCTACAGTGAGCCAGGGCACGTACATACGCGGGATGTATGGAGACATGGCGCGTACAATGGATGAAGTCATGGAGATTGGTGGTTGAGTTGAGGACATGCTCTTGAAGATTGAAGCAGGTTCCAGAACTGCATTCTATGGGCTTAGATCTACCATATAAATTCTGGTATGGTTATATTATTGTCTTGATGAATACTATTGCTTGTTGTGTGGTGAATGCTTAAGGAATTATTGGTTTGGATGTTATGATGTGATTTTTGTTGGTTGATGGAGTGAGCAACACTCTCATGATTCAGTGTTGATATGATTGCTATAGTATATTGGTTGCTTATACATGATTGAGTAGAATTCATATTGTATGGTTGAGAAGCATGAATAAGTTATTGGAGAGATTGGATGTGTTGTGACTGGATGTGGGTCAGTTTGGACAGTGAAATACATAAGAGAATATCATTGCAGGTTGCAGAGGATCTGAGTTGATTTTGAAGAGAAAACCCTAAGTAACTCAGAAGGCATACACAGGATGTAATACAGATTGACCACGTACATACGCGGGTTGTAGTGACCCAGAGCGCATACACACGCAAGTTGCACTGCTGATAGGTCGCGTACCTATGAAAGATTGATATCCGTGGAGGATTTTTGCCTCATATCAATTGGTGTTGAGGATGTAAGCTGAGTCTTGTATATAGATCTAGTGCACTTGTAGAGTTGTACTATATTTAGTTGTTGCTGACAAACCCCAAGGATTGAAGTCTGTAATAAAAAGAAAATTATACATACATCTTGTGTTCTTTTTTATCCTTGTGGTGATGATTTGTTGATGATATATTTCTGATATATGTTCACATCTGACTGGTTATAAATGAAAACAATAAGTAATGAGTAAATAGTGATTGCTAACTAATGAGTTTTTTGTAAGAGGGAATTTTTGGGAAAAGAGCTCCACACTCATTC